>JAABOM020059285.1:0-12990 GCA_011800125.2 Solanum clarkiae
AATTCATGAAATTTTTTGAAAAGAACTTTGGGGTCTCCTTGATTGGAAAGAGCCGAGGATCAAATCCCACATACCTTTCTTGATTATCCTTGAAAAAAATGAAAAAATTTGGTGGAGATCTTGAAGAATTGCTTGAATACTTTCGAGAGAGCAATGTAGATTAGGGGATTTGGTTTCTTTAAAGAGTGATGTAAAGACTAAGTAGAGGAGGGGGCGGTACTTATACTAATTTTAGGGGTTATAAGTACATTAACAAATTGGGAAAATCTTGGTAGGTAAGTGGTAGTTACACCTACCTTAGGCAAGTCTTGGTAGGTAAGTGGTAGTTACACCTACCTTGATATAGTGATGTCATGGATGACATCAAGAGGAAGAAATCTTCTTTGGTATTAAAAGTCTTAGTACATTATAGTACAGCGTCTGGGTCATTACATATACATAAAGAAATCTCAGTTGTAGATAACTCTAGCAAATCCAGTAAATCAATCGCAACTCAAGGAACAAGCACACTATTACACCCAATAAAATTACCAAAATACCTTTAGGTGGGGGAACGTTTGCGTAGTGCATCTTTCTAAATTTATTCGGGAAATATGAGGATGGGAACATGATCACCATGAATAGTTATATGGGAAAATGGTCTTGGTTGAATTTTAGAATAACCGGATCAACAGATAATTTTTTGGAGTAAAAATGCAATTCTAGAAGATTACGTGATCAATCCTCATCGCGGATTTGCACTTAATCCATGATCCAAATTTTCTACAAGATTATAAAATTGATCAAAGTTTTTGAAAAAATGGAGATAGAGGGAACAAGTCTGCATCGTGGATCTGGTTCACGGTCCTATTGTCCTAACTCAAGCCTAGGGCCTCGACGTGACACGACGCATGGAAAAACCTGAAAGGACCTCAAGCAAGCCTCTTAACATATCATTAGACATCCTTTGTCGTAGAAGCAATAAAATACAACAAGAGATAGTTAATAGGGACATATAGGGCTAAGGAATAATTTTTATATATCATAAACATTAAGTCAAGAGAGAGTCAAAGCTCATAGCATAATACAAACATGTCCAACAACACCTCTAAAACATAGATACTTAGCGGGGCCTAAGACAAGCTACCCGGCTCACCCTCACAATCAACAGATACATAAAAGAAAGATAGTCTTAGAGCATAGTATGAGATCATAAGTATTGTCCTGAAATGGAGGACTTACCAAAGATCTTGAGAGATGTCGTGCTAGCCACGTGGAGGGGGATGATAAAGTGAGGCTCCGGTTCGTACATGGTAACATCATATAGGCATAGAGTATGTGTTAATATGTTTGAATATACTAAGTATGTAGGATACAATGCAACAAGAGATAAGCATCATAACTAAAATGCATAGTAGTACGCAATAGATAACATACTAACAATATTGCATGTATGATCAATGCTCAAGTAAAATATGCTTATATAGAATATAATACAAGGTTTAAGAAGACACCAACATATAAAACTCATAGGTTAACAAGGTACACAACCCTATGGTTGGTTGGTGGATTGTCTCGCCCTACCTCCCCTAGTGACAGAGTTATAACCTTCTGACATGGTTATCAAGGTACGAACCTCTTTGATTGGTTGGTGGATAGTCGCACCCTACCACCCCTGGTGATTGAGTTACGAAAAGCTCAACCCGGTTATCAAGGCACAAGCCCCTTGATTTTCTATCAAGGTACAAATCCCTAGACATAGTTCCCCGGGCTCTTGTCCCCCTGAGTCGCGCATGGTCACATTCAAACACTATACACGAGAATATCATAAGAATACATTACTTTCATCATCATAAAGTCATTCAACTCGTAAGACATGCATTATACCATCAATTCCTCCAAAATATATTAACCGAACATTTTATCAAATACTTAGTGGGTGTGTAGTGCTAGTGTAAAACCATAACATTCGAGAGGGTAATCATTCTAGAAAATTCAATGTAAAACCATCAATAGATACTTCATAACACCCTCAAGAAATATACATAAAAATCCTTCATCAAATCTCATAATAGACCTTAGATTAATAGCTCAAAATATGCTAAAACAATCATAATTTCATGAAACCCCAACATAGTGTGCAGTGAAATTCATAATAAGTAAGACCCATGAGTAAATAAACTTTAAATCATGCAATTTTAGGTAAAAGGAAACTTGGGTATCATGGGCGAAATGAACCCATGAAAGAAACCGACATAACTTAGCTTTAGAGAATCCTTGAAGAAGATTGTAGATGGGGATCATGAAGCTTCAATGAGAAGCTTAGAATTTGGATGAGTTTTGAGACTTGAAATTTGGAGATGAAATATTGCCTAAGTGTTTTAGAGAGTATCTGGGAATATCTTGAATGACATGAGGGTGAAATAAGGCTAAGTATAGGTATATTCACGTATGGGAACACTTAAGCCCAAGACCCAAAAGCCTTCGACCGGACAAAAATAATTGGACAAAATTTACACTGAGGCAGGCCATTGGCACGTTGTGCCAGTGGTGCGGAAACCTCATTGGAAATCGCATTTTTGCCATTTTCGTATTTTGCTACGGTTGCTCTTAAATTAGGGTTAGACCCATTCCCCACTCAGTTTGATCCTATGAACATGAATATGAAGTCAGATTTTTGATATCGCATACGAATTTTGAGATATATGGAAATTGCGATTCCAGGCTTCCAACGCACATTTTTGGGCACTTTTTTGGGTCGTTTCAGTATCTCCCCCTTCAGAACATTTGTTCCTGAATGTCAAAGAAACATATATGAAAATAGAAATCATGAAGAAATCAACCCCAACAAGAATGCCACAACATACTTAAAGTATCACTTTCAAAATCTAAACGTAAGTGTGAAATCACCATGAAGTTTATGAATGTAAACATGAATGTATGCAAATCACTTAGGGGTTGGAACATGAGATATGAAATCATATTGAAGACTTACAATCAATACCTTAGGCTTGAGTAGGGTGGAAAAGATAGGGGTACCACTTTTTCAGACCCGCTTCGGCCTCCCAAGTAGCACTTTTGACTTGTTGCTTCCTCTAAAGGATTTTAACGGAAGCAACATCCTCGTTCCTCAACCTCTTCACTTGCCTATCCAAGATCTCCACTAGAACCTCTTCATATGACATGTTTTCTTCAACCAACTCCACAATATTAAGAGGCACAATACCATTAGGATCACCTACACACTTCCTCAACATAGACACATGAAAGATCGGATGAACCGATTCCATTTTACCAGGCAAATCCAGCTCGTAAGCCACCCTACCAATCCTCCTCATCAGCCTATACGGACCAAGATATCTAGGTCTTAACTAGCCTTTCTTACCAAAACACTTTCAGATAGATCTAATCACCATCCTTAAACTCAAGCTCCCTCCATCTCACATCGGCATAAGACCTTTGGTGAAATTGGGTTGTTTTCAACCTTTCACTAATCATCCTTACTTTCTCCATAGCATCTATAACCTGATCTAGACCCAACAAAGCTACCTCTCCAACCTCAAACCACCCAACCGGTGATCTACAACATTTACCATAGAGATCCTCAAAAGGAGCCATACCAATGCTTGAATGATAACTATTGTTGCATGCAAATTCAATCAATGAAAGATGTTCATCCTAACCACCCTTATGCTCCTAAATACAAGACCTAAGAATGTCCTCAAGTGTTGGGATAATTCTTTTGACTTGACCATCTGTTTGAGGGTGAAAAGTCATACTAAGCTTTACCTTGGTCCCAAGACCTCTTTGGAAGGACATTCGTTTGAGGGTTAAAGGTCGTACTAATCTTTACCTTGGTCCCAAGACCTCTTTGGAAGGACCTCCAAAAGTGTGAAGTAAATGAATTGTGAACCATGATCCGATATGATGGACAAAAGAACCCCATGCAACCTCACCAAGTTATGAATGTACAACCTAGCATAATCCTCAGTGCTATCTATAGTCTTAATTGGTAGAAAGTGAGCAGTTTTGTCATCCAATAAACCATAACCCAAATGGAATCAAAACCCTTTCTAGTCTTGGGCAACCTAACCACAAAATCCATATAATCTCTTCCCACTTCCAAGTAGGAACTCTATGTATTGGGTTAGGCCACCCGACCTTTGGTGTTCATCTTTGACTTGTTAGCAACTATGGCAACTGGATACTAATTTAGCCATGTCCCTCTTCATGCCTCTCCATCAATACACCTCTCTCAAATCTCTACACATCTTAGTAGACCCCGCGTGAATATAGTAAGAAGAACCATGATCCTTATCAAGAATCTTTTCCTTCAAGCCATCAACACAAGGCACTCACAACCTACCTTGGTACCTAAGGGCACCATCTCCCTCTTGGGAGAAAACCTCCACCCTGCCATCTTTCACCAAGGCCTTCAATTCTAACAAGGAGGGATCAAGATTTTGCTTAGTTTTCACCTCCTCAACCAATGAAGATTTACAACCATCAACAACAACAACATCATCATCATCCACTTCCAACCTAACTCCCCATCTAGCCAACCAATGGACCTCCCTTGCCACCCCCATGCCACCATCATCAACATCAGCTAGGTCGCCTATAGACACTCTACGCAAAGCATCCACCACCAAATTAGCCTTACCGGGATGATAATGCGTACTCATGTCATAATCCTTAAGAAGTTCTAACCACCTTCTTTGTCTCAAGTCAAGATATTTTTTATTGAAGACATATTGGAGGCTCTTATGATCGATGAACACATCAACATGCACCCCATACAAATAGTGACACCAAATTTTAAAAGCAAAGACTGCGACGGCTAACTCAAGATCCTGGGTACAATAATTCCTTTCATGCACTTTGAGTTGCCTAGAAGCATAGGGTATTACCTTCCCATTTTGCATCAACACACAACCCAAACCAACCGGGGAAGCATCGCAATACACAACAAATCCTTCTAGCCCTTCCAGTAGTGCCAATATAGGGATAGACACAAGATTATCTTTCAATGTTTGGAAACTCTTTTCACACTCGTCGGTCCATACAAATGTGGCTTTCTTTTGAGTCAATTTTGTCATGGGAGAAGCAATATAAGCGAACCCATTCACAAACCTCTGATAGTAACCCGTTAAAACCAAGAAGCTCCTAATATCCGACGGGGTCATGGTTTAGGCCAATTTCTAATCACATCCATCTTTTTAGGATCTACCTTAATACCATCCTCCGACACTACATGACCTAGGAAGGCAACTTCCTTCACCAAAAATTCACACTTCTTATATTTAGCATATAACTTCTCTTCCCTCAATATTTGCAACACTACCCTCAAATGGCCCACATGCTCCTCCTCACTTTGAGAGTAGATCAAAATATCATCAATGAAGACCACAACAAACGAATCAAGGTAGGGTTTGAAGACCCTATTCATAAGATCCATGAAGATAGCCAATGCATTGGTCAACCCAAAGGACATCACAATAAACTCAAAATGCCCATACCTAGTCCGAAAGGCCGTCTTGGAAATGCTACACACCCTCACCTTCACTTGGTGATACCCGGACAGAAGATCAATCTTAGAGAAGTGGCCAGCCCCTTGTAATTGGTCAAGCAAATCATCAATCCTTAGAAGAGGACACCTATTCTTGATGGTGACCTTATTAAGTTGCCAATAGTCAATAAACATTCTAAGAGACCCATCCTGCTTTTTCACAAGCAACACTGGTGCACCCTAAGGTGATTGGCTAGGACTAATAAAATCCTTCTCCAACAAGTCCCTCAATCAACTCCTTTAACTCTGCTGGAGCCATACGATAAGGGGGAATAGAAATGGGTTGAGCATCAGAGAGGAGCTCTATACCAAATCTATTTCCCTTTCGGGAGAAACACCGGGAAGGTCATTTGGAAAGACATCAAGGAACTCATTTACAACCAAAATCGACTCTATATAAGGGACTTTAGACTCCACATCCCTAACCCTCACAAGATGATAAAGACACCCTTAGAGATCAACTTACGTGCTTTCATGCAAGAGATGAACCTACCTTTGACCACTACATCATGACTCTCCCACTAAAGGAAGGATTAATTTGGGAATTGAAATTTGACCCTACGGATTCTACAACCAATAGAGGCATAGTATGCATGCAACCAATCCTTCCCAAGAAAGACATCAAAATCAACCATATCCAACTCAACAAGATCACAATGACAATATTTTATACAAGATGCAAATGGGGCAATTTCTATAGATCTTTCTAGCAATAATAGAAGCACCAATAGGAGTAGACACCTCATATGACTCATACAACAATTCGGGCTCAACATGAAACTTTTTGGGAACAGAGGTAACAAAAGAAAGAGTGGCACCCAGATCAATCAATGCATACACATCAAAATCAAAGACTTTTAACATATCAGTAACAACTTCTGGCACCTCATCAACCCCTTGCCTCCTATGCAAAGCATAAAACCGATTGTGCCTTGGGGTACCACCTTGTTGACCACCCATTCCCAAAGGAACCACATTAGCACCTTGTGGATGAATCTCCTTACACTTGTTGCGGTTACAAGGACATTCAATCTTTTTGTGACCAATTTCTCTGCACCCATAACATGCATTAGTGTCCCTCAAACTTGGGCCCCCATGGCCTTAACACATTTTAAATACACACCATTAGGGACCAAACACCCAACACCTTGGGCCCTTGGAAAGTCATTGGCAAACCCCCTATTAGAAGTATGAGAAGACCCTTGGCCTTGTTGGAACCGTCCATCCTTTCAACTTTGGAACCTACCTTCAAAGCGGACCCTCTTAGCCTCATTACCCCCTCCTTTTTGTCAACTTCTCCTACTCCGTTTTCTCGGCATAGGTCATCAACCAAGACAAATCCATGTCACGAATCAACATGGCAGACCGACATTCCTCACTCACCAATTCAGAAACACCCATCATAAATTTATTCATTCTAAACATTGGGTCGGCCACCAAATAGGGAGCATATTCAGAGAATTGATTAAACTTGAGGGCATACTCCCTCACACTCAAAGAACATTATCTCAAATTCATAAGATCCACCAATTTGGCTTCCCTAAGCTCAAGAGGGAAGAATCGATGAAGAAAAGCCGCCTTAAAAATCTCCCATAGCACCACATTGTTGATTCCCTTCTCCTCCTTCCATTGATTAAACCATATTTTTGCCACCCCCTTGAGTTGGTAAGCCGTCAACTATGCCATCTCTTCCGATCTAACACCCATGATAGCCAAAACCTTGTAGACCTCATTAAAGGGTCCTCATCCACCTTTGCCCCATAGAATTCCAGGGGATTCATCCTTATAAAGTCTTTCACCCGAGATGCCGGTGTAGGAGCATGAGGGGCTTCGACCCCCTGATTAGCCACAACTTGTGCAAGCAAAGTGAGAGCATCCTATAGCTCACCATGATCTGGTTGTCCCTCGGGTATGTAGGATCTTCTTCCTCTGGTTTTAGGCATGATCTAGCATAGCAAAGAATAATTGTTGGGGGAGGGGACCTTATTTCAACTGTATATCACGATTTAGGACATGAAGAAAGGAAGCATTTCCTAAAATGTCTTATAGCCTCTTACTCATAGTTATGGTGCACAACACAACCATGAATAAGACTCTAACTGACGTGATGTGTTAGAACCTGAAGATCTAACAAGATACTACTCTAATACCAAGTTTATCATGACCCAAGCCTAGGGCTTAGACGTGACACGGCTCATAGGGAAACTCGAAGAGACCCCAAGAAAGCTTATTAAAATATCATTGCACATCCTTGGTCAAAAAAAGAATAAAATACAAAAAGAGATAGTAAATAGGGACAAATGGGGCAAAGGAATAATTTTCATACCACAAACATCAAGAGTCAAGAGAGAGTTAAAGCTCATAGCATAATGCAAACATGTCCAACAACACCTCTAAGACTTAGAGACTTAACGGGGACCAGGACAAGCTATGTAGTGAGCTTACCCTCATAGTAAACATATACATAAAAGTGAGATAGTCTTAGAAAATACTATGAGATCATAAGCATCATCCCCGAAATAAAGGACTTACTGAAGAGCTTGAGAGATGTCGTACTAGACACATAGAGGGGGATGATCAAGTGGGGCTCCGGTTCCTACATGCTAACATCATGTAGACATAGAGTATGTGTTAGTACATTTGAATGTACTAAATATATAGGATGCAATGCAACAAGATATAAGTATCATAACCAAAGTGCATAATAGTAGGCAATAGACAACATATTAGCCACATGGCACATATGATCAATGCTCAAGTAAAACATGCTTAAATAGAATATAATGCAGGTGTAAGAAGACACCAACATATAAAACTCATACGTTACTAAGGTAAAAACCCCTTTTTTTATTCGTGGATCATCACACCCTACTACCCCTGGTGACCGAGGTACAAACCCCTCGACATGGTTATCAAGGTACGAACCCCTTTGATTGGTTGGTGGATAGTCACACCCTACCACCCTTGGTGATTGAGGTGCTAACCCCTCAACCCGGTTATCAAGGCACTAGCCCCTTGATTGACTATCAAGGTACAAACCCCTCGACATGATTACCCAGGCATTTGTCCCCTCGAGTTGGGCATGGTCACATTCAAACACTATATATGTGAATATCATAAACATACATTCCTTTCATCATCATAAAAACATTTAACTCATAAGACTTGTATTAGACCTTCAATTCCTCCAAAACACATTAACCAGACATTTTATCAAACACTTGGTGGGTATGTAGTGCTAGTGAAAAAAATCATTCAATTAAAGAGTGTAATCATGCTAGAAAATTCAATGTAAAATAATCAATAGATATTTCGTAATACCCTCAAGCAATATACATCAAAACCCTTCATCAAATATCCAGTAGACCCTAGATTCATAGCTCAAAACATACTAAAACAACTATAATTTCATGAAACCCCAACATAGTGTGCAGTGAAATTCATAATAAGTGAGACCCATGAGTAGATCAACTTTAAATCATGCAATTTTAGGTAAAAGGAAGCTTGAGTATTATGGGTGAAAGGAACCCATGAAAGAAACCCATATAACTTAGCTTTGGAGAATCCTTAAAGAATATTGGAGATAGAGACTTGAAGCTTGAATGAAAACCTTAGAATCTAAAAGCGTATTTAGAGTTGAAATTTAGAGGTGAAATATTGTATAAGTGTTTGAGAGAGTATTTGGGAATGTCTTGAATGATATGATGGTGAAATAAGGCTAAGTATAGGTATTTTCACGCATAGGAATACATAGGTACTAGACCCAAAAGCCTTGTACTGGACAACAAAAATAGGACAAAATTTACACTGAGGCGTGCCCTTAACGCGTTGCGCCAGTGGCGCGGAAGCCCCACTGGAAATCGCAGTTTTGCGATTTTCAAATTTTGCAATGGTTGCTCTTAAATCAGGGTTAGATTCATTTCCAACTCAATTTAACCCCCTAAACAATAATATGAAGTCAAATTTTTGATATCGTGCATGGAATTTGAGATATATGAAAATTACAATTTCGGAAACTATCGAGGCACATTTTCGGGCACTTTTTGGGATCGTTTCACTTGTTCCCTAAAAATTTAAAAATTTCACTCTTTCGTAGGATATTTTGACTTTTCTCCACCCTTTCTAAACTAAATACATGATCAATATAGGCCATTTTTGTCTTTAAAAAGGTTTTAGAACACATTCCTAAGCTTTCTACGCTATTCTAGCAAAGGTTAGAGCTAAGGAGAATAAGAAAAGAGCTAGGGATTCAAGCGACTGGAGCACAAATCCTTGCTAATAGATTATCTAAAGTGTTGAATTGAGTTCATTCACATGTCATTTTTCTATCCTTGCGATGAAATTAGAGTATAGGAGTTGAATAAAAAATTCCCATAATCTTAATGTTTGAGTTACTCTTATTACTTGTTGAGTTTTGTGCATGTTTATGAATCAAAAAAGAGTTTCATACTAGTTGAAAGAGAATGGATTATTAAATTATGAGTGACATTTATGAATCCTAAATTGCATCATCTTATATAATCTTTGTTGCATAGATTCAGTTGAGATCATGATTTTGAATGTCTGAGTTGACATACTTTAGCATAAGGAGCATATTACTTATCTATACATATGTAATGGGCATCTTACATGTTTTATGTGATGAGCATGATTTCTTGAAGTTTAAATTACCATATGAGTTAGAGTGTTAAATAATATGATGAGTTCTTATAACATACATACTTGACAATATTGATTGTTGATTATGGAGTGATTCGATTGAGCCCAATTGGAGTACGACTAAAGAGTTGACTGAGTTGAATTTGAGCTAACAAAATTTGAAGAGATAAGATTTAGTTGATTCAATTGAGCATATTTTAGTCTTGGGAGAAGTATTTAGCACTGATGGTCTGAGTTGGTAACGACTCTAACCTATAAACTATATTGCCAATGTAGGATAGTTGTTCAGTTAATTATGGCAACTCATATCCCAAAAAGATGGACATTTACTTTGGATCCAAGAGAGTGAGTTGATCATCCTTTACCTTAGTAAGTATTGGATAGGTGTAGCAACGATGTCGCCTCCTTTGAACATTACAAAATTAAAAGTGGTGGGAATTGATGTCACCCAAGATATACCTCTTTTTGGAGGTTAAAGCAGTCATTGTCAACATATATAACCTAACTTAGGTTAGGGTCGATCCCATAGGGAATAGGGTAGATGTGGAGATATTTGAAGCAGTTCGAGTTAATTAACCTATGTATCTCCCTAAAGGGGGGTGGGAGTTTCAGAGCTATAGAAAGATATCCTAGACTAAGACAAGAAGCTTGAAATCAGTATAAAGAGTAACTAGGATATTATTTTCCCCATCATTCCCTAACTATGTATCACTAGATAACCAAATTCTTTTCTAGCGTGTAGCATGCAGAATGGTAAGTTAAGTTTACCAAACCCTTTGATCCAGGAGAGAGGTAAATTTCACTGTGTGATTTGATCCACTCCATAGTTGACATTACTAACCCTTACCTATTGTTCCAGTACAACCTCCTGTTGACCCAGTTTTGTTGACTAGATGAAAAACGTCAATCAAATCTTGTTAATTAATCTCTTTCCCTACTAGTTGCCGACTTGATCCAGTCACTATCACTAGGAAAGTTCTAACATTAGCCACCATTAAAAAGAAATCAAACCGAAGATAATTAACTAATACATGCATGAGCACTTTCCAAGAATTATGAGTTATTCGATTTTACCTTGTTAGTTCTTCATGGTTCCCACAACCCTAGTTGTGCATTTAGCTACTCATATTTAGTGTAGATGCAAGACTCATGATGTAGAATAGCATAATTTAGCACTCATATGAATTAATTAAGAACAATAAATCCAAGATCTTTAACAAAAATCACATGAATTCAAAACATAAAGTATTGTTTTCCAAGTGTCTCATAACGTTTCTCACTCAATCTTACTACCACTCTGCTGTTGTGTATGAAAATAACCTAAAAAACCTATTATAGTATTTAAAGCACAAATCCTAAAAATATTAGTAGAACTGGGTAAGCAGGCACTACAGGCAACTCTACGGGCCGCATATGGTTTTACGACCCATAGTCAGGGCTTCGAGGATTCCATGGACAATTCTGGGTCTAACTTATATGAGACCTATCTATAGTTTGTATAACGTTCTACGGCCCATGGAGGGTTTCGTCTAATGACTTTTCAGCAACTCCCCACTTTCTTATCGTCAAGGTATGACACCAATCTAAAACTTGTATAATATTTTATGATTTGTCAGCATGCTCATAGATTTCAACTTCAAAAAATCTCCCATTTACTGGATTTTTCCGCTAAACCTATCCTATATCCCGTGGAAACTTCCACGGCCCATAAAGGGTGTCGTAGAACAGCAATTTCTTCAAGTTCAACACACTTAGTCCAAAAATCTTGCCAACCCTATAATCCTATTAAACAAATAGAAAAATATATCAAATCTACAAACATCACTATGGGAACACACAAAATATCAATTTTTAAGCATCAAAAGTTTTGTATTTTGACAGCACATCAACACCCTCAACTTATAATTTGTTATTTGTCTTCAACCTATGGACTCAATCTACATAAACAATATAATAGTACAGACCTCAAACTAATGGCATACATCATATCAAACTCAAGCAAAAATACCCACACCACTCTTAAAAGCATATTAGATAGCTATCAAGCAAACCAATTCAGATCAACACATATGACGGTGCAACTATGACAAGCAAGATAATTATCAATAAGCAACACACAATGAGTTAATCTAGTATCAACAATACAGTACAAGTGCGCTCATAAAAAGATGTCCCTTATCCCACTCATGATGATATTTTCAGATTCAATGCTTGGTACTACAAAAAGTCACTTGCTCTCACAAAAGGCATTCAAATACCATACTAAATGTCGTATGCTTGCTCCTATACTCATGACTATGACCTTCCACTACTTGGATTAGGATCACTTTAGGACTTCATTGGCTTTGTAACGTAGGCTCAGGGGGCTTTGGTATGATATTTTGGGAACATAATGACTAAAGGACCTCCTTGACACTGCGTCTTCCTGCACTTTTGCCCTACCAATACTGCAATTTTTCACGTCATTCTCTCTTTCTCCTATTTCAAGCTTTTTTGGGTGCATTATCCTCATTTACTCATTTTTCACAAACCCAAAACACCTTTTTATCCCCTTTTTTCATGTATCACAAGCTTCCACCTCATTTTGCATGTTTACCCTTACACCAGCCACCGTTAACTTAGGTTGTTGGCCTAAGTTATGGTGCACTATATCCAACCTAGGAACCAAGGCCACTTTTGGTAGGCATTTTCAACTTAAACGTTTTGCCTCAATCAAGGTGCATAACGTTCCAGGATGGAACAAGGCTAATTTTAGGATTTCACATTTGGCAAGGCTAGATAAC
>JAABOM020059286.1:0-12988 GCA_011800125.2 Solanum clarkiae
TTTGGGATGAAGTAGTGAAAGTCTCCAGAAACTATAATCTGATCTATGAATTGTAAAGTAGCTCGTCCGTTGAGACTTAGGAACTTTTTTAGAGGGATCCAAATCCAATAGGAGGAAACCCCCATACTACTATCCGTTTGCCATTCTTTGACCTACAAATGAGGTCCTTACAATTTTAATGAATGGAATTTTTTACCTTTTCCTCTACCCTATGTCCTAAACCACATCATTTTAGGCCTTATACTACCCATATGAGACCTCTAATGTCGGTAATGCTCTCTTCACTCGTCGTTCACTTAATCTCCCAAAATATTTATGGAAACTAACATTTATGGAAACATAGGTAAGTGTTTTCTAAACATATGTATAAAAAGAACATATTTCCTTTAATTTATCCCTTTCATGCTTACAATAACTAGTTATTTTGTTTTTTTATTAGTGGCTTTAACTATAACCTCAACTCTATTGACTAGTTTGAGCAAGATACGACTTATTGAAACTGAATATTCAAACAAAAACATTTAAAAAAGATATTTTTCTATGGGATTAGATTTATTATATGGGGAAAAGGGTCAAAAGTACTTCTCAATTTTTTTTATTGTTTGACCTAATCCTTGCCATTAAAATGAGTTTATTTTTGCTCCTCCTTTTACAAAACTTACCACCCATACCCCTAAATTGGATGGAAATATCCTAATTAACTCAAATATTAAAACTTGACCCAATCCTCTATCTATCTTTAACCCAAATTAAATTAAATTCATTTTTCAATACCCATTTGGGCCATTTCCCAAAAAATATCCTATTTGTTGTTCTTCTTCTTTGATCACAAAGAAGGGGGAGGCATTGTCAATGAAGTGACATACAAGAAGAGTAAAGTCATTAGTTCTGCTTCTCATCTTCTTTGTCTTCTCTAGTAGATCTATAAAACCCCTATACTTTTCTTGTGGATTGTCATATCTGACCAGAATTTTGATCTACCCGGAATCTATTGACGATTTCGATTGATTACCCAAATCAATTCTCATGTTCTTCTTCAACAAAATTGAAGATGTCAAGGATTTGGGTCGTTGTTCTGTGGTTTCCACAAAGTTCTATTCTATAGTTCCTCAAGTTGACATTATTCTTGTTCACCTAGGCTATGTTATCTATAATGATGATGATGATTCTCCTTCTTCGTCTTCTTCTAGTTCCTCTTCTGACAAGAATGAAGAGATTTTGGTCAAGATGATTTTCTATTTCGTAAAGAACAAGTATTTTTTTAATTATTTTTTTTATTAGCTTGAAAAAGTATGCAAAATCTTCAACTCTCGAATTGTTTCAACGGTTGTTGGTAGCTTCGGTGATGGCCTATCCACCATCCACCATTCTGCCACCCTCCTCTTTGCTCTGGATTTGACTAGATTTTTGACGCTGCTTCAGAGCACCATTGAAGCAACATCACAACTCTAATATTTAGGACAAAATCTATTAACGTATTATGTTTGTTGTATTCCAATACTCTAAATCCACCATATATAGTAACGTAAATGACCATATTTCTATCAATAATAGATGAGTTTGGAGGAGATAAATTCTGGGATTAATTTGATATGAATTGATTTAATTTAGTTGGTCAAATTCGGGTTAAAAGAGAAAATTCAGTCATTCTCACTTGAATTAGATTATTTTATTTAATTTGGGGCTTTCCATCCAATTGAGATGTTTGAGTGATAAGTTTTGTAATGGTGGGGGAAAAAATAAACTCATTTTAATGGCAAGGATTAGGTCAAACAATAAAATAAAATTGAGGGGTATTTTTGACCCTTTTCCCTTTATTCTATGTTTACTTACATTACTAATTGTGAATCCTTTATCCTTGTCATTGAGATTTATTTCAATTCGAATTAAATATTTATGTGTGGATGTTACTTCTTTTTTTTCTCTTTTTTAACAAAGAAAAATGATTGAAGTTTTTCTATTTGGAATCGTGTTAGGTTTAATTCCTATTATTTTGGCTGGATTATTCCTAATTGTATATTTAAATATAGGCGTGTTGACCAGTTCCACCTTTAATTAATTAATATCTCTTTTTTCCTTTATTGACCTCCTCTCCTTATGGCTCCCCGCGTTGATATTCGAGGAAGTAGATCTCGACATGAAGGATATACAAGAAAGATCTACTCTGGATCCTCAAGTATCCATGCTCATTTTTTTAGACATCACCCCTTTCTTTTTTGTCCTCCTTGAAAGTTTCACTAAGAAGCTAGAGCGACTTGCTCAACAAATAAAAGCAGCAAGAGCAAGTAGGTAGGCTTTCACTTTCATATCAGGAACATCGACTTGCGCTGACAATATCGAATTTTACATTTCAGAATACTTGCTTCTGGCTTATATTCACATAGGTCACTCATAAGAATAAGACGTTCAACTCCCTAAAACATGTGTAATTGAGAGATTCATCATATCAGTGCCTTGGGGAAATACCTACAGTAACTATTGGAAGAACATAGGAATATGGGTCCATATAGGAATGAAGAAAAGGCATGATAGGCTAGTTTGACTCTAAGCCAAGCAGCGGAGCATGATCATTCTTATCGGGTAGGGACTTTCATTTGCTAATAGAGAATTCTACGATCGCATCCTAGAAGAGTGAAAATGGCAAGTTGAATGGTCTAGTTCCACTTAGCAGCCCAAATCTGTGTTATAAGGCAAATGACTCTCTCAAGGAACAAGGAAGTAAAGCTAGTGTAACAGATTTCTTGCATCCATTTGTTTATTTTTCCTTATAATTCGTAAGCCAAGATATGTGGGATTTATTTGCAGGGACCTTCCATCCACAAAGCTCAAGTATCATTCTTCTCAGTTGATTTTCAAGTTAAGAATGATCTATGAATTTCATGAACTTCTTGCAATTGTTAATATTAAGAAATATTTTATGATTTTTGAGCTATGTATGTCATGATACTTTTAAATGCTATGGAGTTTGATGTCTTATGAGATAGTTTTCATAATGTCCTAACTAGGGTTTTCCAAAATCGGTGGTTAGTTATTTTGAATAGTTTCAAATGAATGTAATTACCTCATCCTTTTATGAAACTCTTAAATTTTGAGGTTCTACGTCTCTAAGCATGTACCTACAAAGTTTTGAATTAAAATTACATGATGAAGTTTGGCGAAAGGTTTTACCTTATGTTATGAATGTGCATGAATATTATGAATGAGAAAGGCTACCAAGTATTTTATGAATCTATGGAATTTTATGAAAACTATACAAGAATAAGAATCTCTTTTGTGACGTTATGACATATCCTCTTGTGAAAGGAAAATGCTCAATTGAAGGGATTATGAATTTTAATGAGCTAGACTTATCATGATTATCTATTTTTAAGCTTATACATTTATTCTTATGCTTATGATTATGTTTAAGTTAATATATTCGATGAGATTAAACATAACATCAAATTGCATTTAGAGTAGGGGACTATCCCCAATGGTCGTTAGATAAAGTCTTACTTCCCATTACTACGTGCCACTATAAGATTATGTATTAGGTAGTGGATCCACTTATAGATCCATGTTGATCACCTAGGGGTATGGTTTACACATTGGCAAGTAGACTACTCCTTCTACAGTACGGAGGAAACATTAGGATTACATATAGTAGATCACATGGTCTTAGTATCGTTTAAAGTCTCCTCCTACATATGTATATGATATATTATGAAGTTATGTTCTTTTGTGCATGTTTTCAGTAAGGCATTAATCATGAACTAAATATTGAGGTTCATCATTACTATGTAATACATCTTGATTATATTAGCGTATGATTTCCTTGTTGCATTGCATCCCACATACAAAGTATATTCCATAATACTAACATATATTTAGCCTACATGATGTCACCATATAGTGCAGTCCTCCTCCTCCTTACACTCATGGTTGATTTGGATACTTGAAGAATTTGCTTGTGGTGAGTCCTCCACATTTGAGGACAATGCCCCTTTCTATCTAGCTTTTATCTTAGACCATGTAAATTTTGTTCTACTTATTTACTTTATGTTGTTTGTTAGATTACGATATGTCTAAGCCTCTCGACCTATCTATGTTAGAGGTATTGTTGGATATTATGGATATGTATGTATGGATTGGAATCTACCTCTTTATAATTATGTTGATCTCTCTTAGTTCCTTTCCCTTTGTTTCTACTTACTTCGATTTTATTACCCATGATGTCCTTATGTATGCTTTGAAACATTTTAGATATGCCTTCAGGTTTCCCATTGTCCATGTCATGTCTAAAACATAGGTTTGGGTCATGATGAGGTTGGTATCAGATAACTTGATTTGCAAATAATCCTCAGAAATAAAAAAATATTGTGATGAATAGAGTCTTGTTCAGGAGTGAGAAGAACACCACATCTATGAACATAAGGTTATTAGGTGTTTAGAAAATCACTAATTTCTTTCATGCTCTGTGTTATGTTTCAGAACTTATACTATGATTTTCTATGTGTAATGACTTGTTATTTTTTACTATAGGTAATGCCACCAGCAAGAAATTATGCCTTTTTTTTTGTAGAACCTGTTTAGGCTAGGACAGTGTGCTTTCACGAATCGTGCTCACTACCCATGAAGCCACTCGTGGTATGTTTGGGAAAAAATTCTAAAGATCATTTTATTGAGTCATTTTGATAATTTTGCTCATCCCGTGGCTTTTTAAGACCTTTATAACCCCCCCTTCCCCCGCCTTTACATTCCTAAACCTCTTTTATACTAATTATAACGCCTCATTCAAGACTAACACTTAGTTTCCAGAATCAAACTCTCAAAATTCTCTCCAAGTCTCATCTTCAAGATTCAAGCTCTGATTCAATTAGGGTTTCAACTTCAAGCTAAATCCGTCTCAAAGTTGTTTTCCGAAGCAAGGTGTGTGGGATTGATTCATGATCCTTTTAACCATGAAGACCCCAAACTTTTCACACTTCATTTTATGAAATTAATCTTAGTTTACACAGGGGTCATTTTGATTATTATTTATGTGATTTAATTGAGATATGGACTGTGTTTAATTCTTATTTTTAAAGTGGTTTAAGCTTTAATATGTTGAAATGCATGAATTTACTATGAAGATTTGAATATGCATTGATCATTGAAAGTTTGATTTGAGCATTGGTAATCTAAATTGTGATTTAAATGTGGTTTTATTGACGGATACACTTGAATTTCATATTGTATTATTGATTGAAGTTTAAATCTCTATTGTCCATGCTATTTCATGTCATTCATAGAATATGCATACTTGAGTATTGGTTTTGATGAAAATCATTCTATGGGTTAAGGCCAAATACGTTTATGAATAAGGTTATGAGAAACGTTATTCAGTGGGTTAAGCCCACATATTTTTATGAATATGATTTTTATGAAAATACGGTTATGACAAGAATATAATTGCATAAATATCTATGATATGGCTCATTGAGTAACTTTGGGTGTTCACACCATCTTCTATATATATGTGAATAAGTTGTTCCTATACATGAAAGTGTGGATTGAAGTATGATTTGGCTTTTGAGTCCAAGTGTACATAATTACGAAGAATGTTTGACTTTTAAGCCTGAGTATGCATTTAAATGATTTGGAATAACTTATGCCTCTTTTTTAAGCATGGATATGTATATGTCTTGTTGTGGGAAGATGCCTTAGCAGCTAAACAATCTTCAAATTGGAGGCTCATCTCATTAGTTGAGGCATGACCTATTTGTAGTGAATCTCATTATCCTATGACTATGTGCTTGCATAGTTATATGGTAACCCTTATCGAAATGATTTCGTTGTAACATATGGTTACAAATATGATATAATATGATATATAAATGTATTCGAAATGGCTGGGTTGTAAGGAAGGTGTGGCCACCATATTGAAATGACGGGGTCGTAAAGTATGGTGTCGATTACCTTTGGCAAATAATCTTCTCTCACTCGATAGAAGGCTTTCATTAGGAAAATTTATGTGATAGCTGTCATGGGTTTCAGATGTCGGTTATGGTCACATCCCCTATATGATAAGTATTATGGCATTCCATGCGTCACAGATGTCATGGCATATTGATATATTACTTTTATTTTCTTATATACTTCATTCTATATATGTGCCCTTGTCATCTAATATTGAATTCAAGTTTAATAAGTTCATATACATTGCATTCCTGCATACTTAGTACATTGAAATGAATTAATGCATACTCTTTTCTTACATGCTCTAACCATGTAGGAATCGAAAACTATCTTCATTTGCCTCTTTATGGTTAGCCTGGATTGTGAAAGTTGTTGTGGTGAGCCATATAGTCCAAGGAAAAATCAATATCCATCTATATATTATGTTTCTTTGGCTTATGTTTTATTTACTTTGTGAGGTGGGATATGTCATGACCCCTGTCCTATTCTATGACTTAGAGGCATTGTTGGATAAAATATAAACTCTTCTACGGGTTTGTGTATGTCTTGCTACTCGTTTTTGGAGGTTATGATTATGGCTATCTATTGAATATTGATTATACAATGATATAATATGATATGATGAGATAAGAAATTATGAAAAGTCCTAAGCCCCATTCTATCCACATAGAGTAAGTCACATTTACCCGCCCCTTAGTTACTATGTGTTATGTGCTATGTGAATCTATATAAACCCCTATTCCTGTGACATCCTAATAACATGAGTCATATTATACCTTGCCTTAAAACTACATGTTTACTACTTCATTACGCGCTTCTGAACAAATGATCTGAATGTGGATACTTTGAGGGTTGTTTAGGGACTCTCGGATTTCCGTTCAACATAATACTCCCAGACCATAGGTCCGACTCATGAAAAAATTTTTTGCCAATCCCTTATTATGGAGGCAAAAGTTTGTGTCGAGTGTGTCAGACTTGATCAATGAAAAGTGTCCACTGCCATACTCATAAGGGAGATGGACATATTTTTTCTCATGACATATTCCTATCAACTTGATGAAGTGAAGCATTAGAAGAGTAAGATAAGGGAGTCCAAGATAGCTCACTTTAAAGGTGTGTTCCAAGGTGATGAAGGTGGAGGAAGTGGACATTTGTAATAAGGCCACAAATTTTAAAGGAAAGAGTTATCAAATACTGCAAACCAAATGTACACCAACGATAGAGTGCCAAACCCTAAAGCTTAAGAAGGCAATGGTGGATCAGGCATCCCTAGGTGCCAAAAATATGGAACAAACCATTGCGACAAATGTTTGAGAGACACATGTGAATGCTACAGTTGTGTAAACCTAGGCCATAAACTTGTCGAATGTTCAAGTTCTCCAAACAATAGTAGAAATGGATATCCCTAAGGACATGGTACTCATAGTGGAAAAAGTGCCCAAGGGGGTCAACAAGGAAGTGCTCTACATCTTAAACAATTCAATGCTTTTGAAGGGAGGAAAGTGGTGGATGAGGCACCTAGTGTTGTTCTCGACATGCCAAAGATTTTTGATTATGATGTGTACGCTTTATTAGATCTGGATGGCATTTTATCTTCCATTGCCCCATTCATTGCTAGTAGGTTTGACATATGTCCCAGAATACTACGTGAAACCTTTTTGGCGTCTACACCTATTAGTGAGTCCTTTGTTGCTAGAAGAGTTTATAAGCGATGCCCCATGTCCATTTTGCATAACATCTTGGCTTGTGATTTTTTTGAACTTTATATGGTAGATTTTGACATTATTCTTGGGACGAACTGCTTAAATGCATATAACATCTATTTAATGTAGGACCCTTAATCTTATGTTCCAATTTCGTAACAAACCAATTCTTAAGTGGGAAGGGTGTGATTCAATAGTTAAGGGTAAATTCATCTATTGTGTAAAGGCTTGAGAATTAATTGCTAAACGTTGTATTTATCATCTTGCAAGGGTTAGGGATGTTGATTATGAAATTCCTTCTATTGAGTTTGTTCAGTTGGTCAATGAGTTTTTTGATCTATTTCTCGATGAACTTCCCGATGTTCATCTTAAAAGGGATAAAGATTTTTGTATAGGCCTCCCCCCTGATACTCAGACTATTTCCATTCCTTCATAATGTATGGCCCTTACATAATTGAAAGAATTAACGAATGAATTGAGGGACTTATTGGAGAAGGTCTCCATTAGGCATAACAAGTCACCTTGGGGTGCATCACTGTTTTTTGTGAGGGAAAAGGATGGATTATTTACAATATGCATCAACTACCACCAACTCAACAAAGTCACCATAATAAACAAGTAACCACTAACAGGATAGATGACTTATCTGATAAATGGCAATGGGCTAGCTACTTCTGAAAAACTAATCATCAATCAACCTACCATCAATTAAGGCTAAGGGAGTGTGACATTCCCAAGATAGACTTCTAGACAAGGTTTGGGCATTTTGAATTCGTGTTGATGTCTTTTGGTTTAACAAATACACCGACAATATTTTTAGATCTCATGAATAGGTTATTGACAGCTTACCTTAACATGTTCAGTGTGGTATTCATTTATAATACCAATATGTCATGCATGATCAATGCTTGTGGTAAAACATGCTCGTAAATCATATAACTTGGAAGTATAGATTACATGCGTGGGAAGAGACCATAATCATTGACCAAGAAACTTCTACTTGGAATCCGTGGCATGTCACCCACTCGGTGAGTTGTTTGAGGTATCCACCCCTCAACATGGTGGTATGAGCATGTCACCCCCTAACTAGGTGGTTGAGGTATCTACCCCTCAACATGGTAGTATGGCTATGTGCCCCCCCTAAACAAGGTGGTTGAGGTATCTACCCCTCAACATGGTAGTATTGGCATGTCACCCCCCAACAATGTGGAAAAACATGCCACCCCCTCAACAAGGTGATTGGACATGTCACCCCCAACAAGGTGCGGTCAATTCCAACAGTACAGATAATTTTCATAAATTCAATGCATACATGCAAGCCTTTAATCATCATAAAGCCACTTGACTTATAAACCATGTAATAGACCATCAATAACTTGAGAATCCTTGTCAAGACATTTTATCAAATACTTGGTAGGTGTGTAATACTAGTTCAAAATCATGCAAATCAAGAGTAAAATGGTATGTGAAAACTAAATGTAAATCAACTGACCAACATATATTAAAACCCTCATGTAAGATACCATGGAATCCATCATCAAATCTCATAATAGATCATAGTTTCATAGCTAAAAACATGCATGGTCTCGATAGACAAAATCAATTCATAATATAAGCTTAAAATAGACAAATATGCATATTCAATCAACATTACATAAAACTCCAATTAATTTATAATCAAAATCCATAATAAAAGATACTGATAGAAGATATAACTTGAAAACATGCAATTTTCATAAAAAGGGAGATTGGGCTCCACGGGTGAAAAGACCTAATGGATGAAACCCACACGCCTTTGAAGCTTGAATGGACTTCTTAAGATCCAGAATTAAGCTTGAGACACCTGAATTTGGATGAAATATTTGTTTAAGTCTTGGAGAGGGTTTATAAGAGGGTCTTGAGTGATACAGAGTTGAAAAATGACTAAGTATAAGTGTTTTCATACATAAGTGGGCATGGGGATATGACCCCAAGGCCCTTGGGCCGAAATGAAAAATTACGAAAAATTTAGCACTGGTCCACGATGAGGACCCATCGTGTAAGCCCAGTTTGTACTATTTCATGCAACTAGCACATCACGTAAAGAGCGTGGACAGACACTACATAAAGTAATTTTGCAAAAATAATTTTTTGCTATGGGTCCTCTAGAATCATGGTTGTATCCATTTCCCACTCAATTTTGCCTCCTGATTGAGAATATGATGTAAGAATTTTGATATCACAGACGAATTTTGAGATATTTTAAAATTATGATTATGGGCATTTTCAAAGCACATTTTTGGGTGTTTTCGGGCGTTTCAATATCTCCCCCAGGAATATTCGTGCCCAAATGTCAAAAAAATGCATATAAGAGAAGTAATCAAGAAAATTTCAGCTCGAAAGAAATGCAACAACGTATTTAAACATCATTTTCAAAAATCTCAACATGAATGTCAAAAATCACTATAAACTTGTTAACATAAACATGGATGCATGCAAAACGACATAAGGGTTGAAACTTAATACTTGAATTCATATAGGGGACTTAAATTAGTACCTTCAACTTGAATAGAGTTGAAGAGATATGGGTATCACTTTCTCATGTTTGCCTCAGCTTTCCATGTGGCACTTTCAACATGTCAGTTCTGCCAAAAGGACCTTGACAGAAGCTACATCTTTGTTCCTTTACCTTTTCACTTGTCTATCAAAAATCTCCACCAGGACCTCCTCATAAGTCAAATTATCTTCTACAACACCTGCAAAATCAAAAGGTACTATAGCATTAGGGTCACCCACACACTTTCTCAACAAGGACGCATGAAACGCCAGATGAACCATATTATCTCCATAGGCAACTCAACTCATATGAAACCTTACCAATCCTCCACAAAACTCTATAAGGACCCACACTGAACCACACCCTTCATAGGTGAGACTTTCAAGGAAATCCAATCAGCAACCTTAAACTCAAGATCTGCTTTCCTCACATCGGAATAGGACTTTTGTTTACTTTGGGCTGTTTTCAATATCTTCTCTAATCAACCTCACCTTCTCTAATGGTTGCATGAAATAATCTGGACCTGTCAAAGCCATCTCCCCCACTTTAAACTGCCCAACCGGGGATCCATAATGCCTACCAATAAAGACCTTCAAAAGGAGCCATACAAATGCTTGAGTGATAGCTATTGTTGTAAGCAAATTCGATGATTGGAAGATGTTCATCCCAACTACCCTTAAACTCAAAATATAGGATCCAAGCATCATTAAGAGTTTGGATAGTCCTCTTGGCTTGACCATCTGTTTGAGGATGAAATGCCGTGCTAGCTTAATCTTGGTACATTGGAATAACCCCCAAAAATGAGAAGTGAATTGAGAACCACGATCTAAAATAATACACAAGGGCACCCCATGCAATCTAACCAACTCATGTATATTCAACTTGGCATAATCTTTGCCACTATAAGTAGTTTTTACTGGTAAGAAGTGAGCCGACATTATCATTCTACTCACAACACCCAAATAGAATCAAAATGTTTCCTAGTCTTAGGCAACCCAACCACAAAATCTATGTTAATTTTGTCGAATTTCCAAGTAGGAGTTTCTATATCTTGGGCTAGGCCATTAATATTCGGCTTTCACTTGTTGGCAATTGTGATATCCGGATATGAACTTGGCAATGTCCTTTTCGTGTCACCACACCAATACACTTCCTCAAGTCTCTATATATCTTTGTAGAACCAAAACACAAATTTTTTTTAATTAACATACAACCTTTCCTCCCTCAAGAGTTGCAACATAACCCTCAAGTTACTATCACAACCCAAGCTCAGGGCCTAGATGTGACATGGCTAATGGAGAACCCGAAGGGACCCCAAACATGCCTCTTAATATATCATCACACATCATTGATCGCAAAAAGAATTAAATAACATTATGGAATAAGAAATAGGGCAAAGGGACTAAAGGAAAGCTTTCATAACGTAAACATCAAAATAAGAGAGTCAAGTATCAATACATACCATGTACAACAACACCTCTACTTTATAGATAAGAGTGGGGGCCAAGACAAACAACCGGGCTCACCCTCATAGATAATACATAGATAAAAGAAAGATAGTCTTAGTACATAGCATGAGATCATAGATATTGTCCCCGGAATGGAGTACTCACCAACTAGCTTGAGAAAATTCGTACTAGCCACGTGGAGGATGATGTTTATGCGGCGCTCCTGTTCCTACATGGTGATATCATGTACACATATAGTATGAGCTGGAATGTTTTAATATACTAAGTATGTAGGATGCAATGTAGCAAGTGATAAGCACCATAAACAAAATGCATAACATAGGCAATTAGTAAGCATATCGCAATATGGAATGTATGGATGATGCTTGAAGTAAAATCATGCTTTTATAGAATATAATACATGTGTAAGAAGAGACCATTATTAGTGAATATCCAAGGCCTACCACCTCCTTGGAGAAGCGAATGAGGTACAAACCCTTTAATGTGGTGGATGAGGTACAATCCCTCGACAAGGTTGATAAGGTACAAACTTCTCAACATGGTTATCAAGGTACAAACCCCTCGACATTGTTATCAAGGTACAAACCCCTCAATCTGGTTACATGGGGCTACTAACTCCCGAGAGAGGCACTTGAGCTACAAATCGCTGAATATGGTTACCCGGGCCTAAAACCTCCCGAGTAAGGCTTGGTCAATTCCTGGCGCAATAGAAATAATATCATATCCATACATTCCTTTCATCATCATATATTATTTCAACTCATAACACATACATTGGGCCTTCAATTCCTCAAGGAATCATAATCAGACATTTTATCAAACACTTGGCGGATGTGTAGTGCTAGTTTAAAATCATGCAATTAAAGAGTGGAATCATGCTAGAAAATTTAGTGTAAAACCATTTATAGATACTTGGTAAGATCCCCATACAATATACATCAAAACTCTTTATCAAATCTCACAATAGGTCTTAGATCCATAGCTCAAAACATGTTAAAACAATCATAATTTCATGAAACCCTAACATAGTGTGCCATGAAATTCATAATAAGTAAGACCCATGAACAAACCAACTTTAAATAATGCAATTTAGGTAAAAAGGAAGCTTGGGATCCATGGGTGGACGGACCCAATGGTTGAAACTCACATACTTTATCTTTGTAGAATCCTTGACAAAGATTGGAAATGGACACTTGAAGCTTGAGTGAAATCCTTAAGATCCACTAGAGATTTGGACACTTCAATTTTGAGGTAAAATATTGTCTAAGTTTTTTAGAGAGTATTTGCAAATGTCTTGAATGATATGAGGGTGAAATATGGCTAAGTATAGGTATTTTCATGCA
>JAABOM020059287.1:0-12985 GCA_011800125.2 Solanum clarkiae
TTTAGGGTGATATGAGGGTGAAATATGACTATGGGTAAAAACACATATGAGAACTTTTGGCCCAAGACTTAAAGTCTTGGACCAAGGCAAGAAAAAAATAGTGTTCCAAAAAACACCTCTCCGCGTCGCGGAGGGGACGCGATTTCCTCACTGGAAATCACACTTGATGACATTTCATAATTCAACTTAATCTCTCTAAAATCGAGGCTAGACCTTTTTTCCCACAATTTGGACACCTTGAACAAGAATCCAAAGTCGAATTTTTGAAATAACAAACAGATTTTGAGATATATGAAAATTAAAATTTTGAGCATTCCAAGGCACATTTTTGTACAGTTTTTGGGGTCGTTTCAATATCTTATGTTATTAAGTAATCTCAACGATATCACATGATGGATTACAAAGTATTTACATATATTTGAGTTAATGATGATGACCCCAATGATGGGTATTTTGGATGATGGAGTGTGGTCTCTTTTACATGTTTTGAATAAACATATTTCCTCATGATTTATGTTTTTATTTAAGAATTTAACCCACTAACTTCAAGTCAAGTTTTGCATGTTACATGATGATGATTAACGCATTAGAGAAAATTTTTAAAGTTGTGAAATTTTCAAAGATATAAGTATGTTGACAATTGCATTAGAGAAAATTTTTAAAATTGTGATTGCTCAAAGATATATAAGCATGTTGACAATTCTCATAAACAATATTTGAGAAGGTACAAATGCTCACTTAGAGATTCCTTAAGTTTGAGCTACTCCTAGATACTACTTATCATTCTACATGTCATGATTAGACTAAATTATGTTTCAAAGATTTCATGGGATGACTTATCACCAAATGAGTCATCGAGGTGGGGTTTGATAAGAGAACCGTAGAAGCAACCCTTTTCCCCATTAACTATATGCCACCATAGGAGCCCTTATAGGCTAGGCTAATGGATCCACATAGGCCATTTATGATATATAAAGATGCATGCGAACCGATGTAGCTCCACCCGGAAAGTGGTCTCCTCGTGCCAATATAGGGGGTTATGTTGGATTCCTTGTAGTAGCTCACATGATTTTATATGTCGGTTAAAGTCAATTTCGACAAGCATTATGATTCAATATCTTCGTTCTATCACATGTGTTACATTATGCATGACTTATGGTCATATTAAGCATTATTCCTTGTGCTAGTTTAAGCTCATGTTTATGTACCTTTACCATCTTAATGCATATCTTTGTTTTACTTATGAATGATGGAATTACAACTTCATGTTTGCATTGCACCTCACATAATTAGTACATTCCAAAAGTACTAACGTATATTTTGCCTATATGATTTAACCATGTAGGGATAGGTACTCCTCCATCAATTCATGGCTAGTTTACAAATGTTCAAGTCTAGTGCTTTTGTGGTGAACCCTTAGTTCAAGTCTCTATAATTTTTCATTCTTACTATGTGTTTCAGACAATGATGTATATGTTGGTCTTTATAGGATTTTACTTTCTATGTATCAGAGCACTAGGTTTGTAAATAAGCCTCGAAAATCAAACACACCATGTCAAGTATCTACCATATTTCATTCTTGCTATGTGTTTCAAACATTGATGTATATGTTGGCCTTTAGAGGCCTTTACTTTCTATGTATCAGAGCACTAGGATTGTAAATGATCCTCAGAAATCCAACACACCGCGTCAAGTAAAGTCTTGTTCAGAATTGTGAAGTGCGCCACAACTATGAATAGGAGGTTATGAGGTATTTTAGGAATGATTCACTTATTCATATTCTATGTCATGTTTTATACTTAAGTTAAGGTTTCCTTATTCTAGTGGGTGATCTTTTGCTCTTCTACTCATGCCTTTATTGATTGTATAACCCGCAAAGTTAAGTTCCAGTTTCTTAATGAGCTCGTCCTTGAGTGTGTAGGTCACGATTTGGTGGTTAAGGGTAGGTTCATCTCTTGTCTTAGGGCTCGGGAATTAATTTCTAATGGTTGAATATACCATCTTGTAAGGGTTAGAGATGTTGAGTTTAAAGTCTCTCCTATTGAGTCGGTTCCAGTGGTTGATGAGTTTCTTGTTATTTTTCCCGATAAGCTTCCCATTGTCCTTCCTTAAAGGGAGATAGATTTCAGTATAGACTTTCTCCTTAATGCACAACATATTTCCATAACCCCTCACCGGATGGCCCCAGCAGAGATGAAGGACCAATCAAAAGATTTGTTGGAGAAGGGTTTCATAAGGCCTATCAAGTTACTTTGGGGTGTGTTGGTGTAGTTTGTAAGGAATAGAGATGGCTCACATAGAATGTGCATCGTCCACTGAAAACTCAATAAGTTCACCATGAAAAACAAGTATCCCTTTCCAAGGATAGATGACCTATTTGATCAACTACAAGGGGCTAGTCACTTGTCAAAGATTGATCTTCATTCTGGGTATCATCAAATAAGGTTAAGGGAGTGTGATATTTCCAAAACGACCTTCTGAACATGATATGGGAATTTTGAGTTTGTTGTGATATCCTTCAGCGTAACTAATGCTCCGACAATATTTATGGATCTTATTAATAGGATCTGTAAACCCTATCTCGATATGTTTATGGTGGTATCCATTGATGATATTTTGATCTATTATCTGAGTAAAGAGGAGCACGTGAGAAGGGTTGTATTGCAAACATTTAGGGAAGAAAGGTTGTTTGCTAATTTTGACAAATATAATTTTGGTTGAAGGAAGTTGCATTTCTAGGACATACAATGTCAGGTGAAGGGATTAAAGTGGATCCAAAAAAGATGGAGGTTGTATGAAATTGGCTTAGACCCTTGAATCTAATGGATATAAGGAGTTTCTTGGGTTTAGTGGGATACTACTGAAGATTTGTTGAGAGTTTCTCTTTAGTTGCCTCTCCCTTGACAAATTTGACACAAAAGAAGGACAAATTTGTGTGGACTGATGAATATGAAAGAAGTTTCTAAACTTTGAAACAAAAGCTTACATCTGCTGCTATTTTAGCCCTATCAAAAAACTTAGAAGGATTTGTGGTGTATTGTGATGCTTCAAGAATTGGTTCGAGGTGTGAATTGATGCAAAGTGGCAAATTCATTGCCTATAGATCGAGGCAATTAAAGGTGCATGAGCGTAATCATCCCACCCATGATCTTGAATTAGCAGCTTTGGTATTTACCTTGAAGACATGACATTATTATTAGTATGGGGTTTATGCAGATGTGTTCACCAACCATAAGAGTCTCCTATACGTGTTCTTCTAATTAGATCTAAACTTAATGCAAAGGAGGTGGTTGGAACTCAAAGATTATGATATGAATGTGTATTATCATCCCGGCAAGGCTAATATTATGGCCGATGTTCTAAATAGAGTGACCATGGAGAGTGTGACTCATATTGATAATGGCAAGAGAGGATTAGCAAGAGAAGCTCATTAATTGGCTAGATAGGGAGTTAGGTTATATGAGGCCAAAAATGGAGGTGTGGTAGTTGTAGATAGTTTTAAGTCTTCCTTGGTGGAAGAGATCATATCCAAATAGTACCTTGACCACGCATTGTTAGAATTTAGGTCATTCATGAATGATTGCAAGGTAGAGGTTTTCTCCGAAGGGAGAGATGGTGTCCTTAGATACCAAGGTAGGTTATGTGTGCCCGAGGTCGTTGGCTTAAGAGAATTGATCTTGAATGAGTCTCATAATTCATCTTATTTCATTCGCCCCGGTTCTACCAAGATGTATAGATATTTGCGAAAAGTGTATTAGTTGGATGATCTGAAGAGAGATATTGCTAAGCTCATAGCCAGTTGCCATAATTGCCAACAAGTCAAGGCCAAACATCAAAGATCGAGTGGCCTATCTCAATATATAGAGATTCCTACTTGGAAGTGGGGAGAAATCAACATGGATTTTGTGTTTGGGTTACCAAAGACTATGGGTATTTTGATTCTATTTGGGTTATTGTTGATAAAATCACGAAGTTGACTCACTTTCTACTAGTTTAAGATGACCTATTGGGCCGACTATCCTAATTTACACATTCATGAGTTGGTTAGATTTGATGGAGTCCCATTGGCTATTGTTTCAAATCATGGTGCTCAATTTACCTCATACTTTTGGAAATATTTCCAAAGAGGTTTTGATACTAATGTCAAGCTTAGTATGACATTTCACCTGTAAACAAATGGTGAAGCCGAGAGAACCACTCAAACTCTTGAGGATATGTTTAGAGCTTGTGTATTAGAGTTTAAGGATAGTTGGGATGTGCATCTTTCACTTATAGAGTTTTCTTATAACAATAACTATCACTTTACCATCGGAATGGCTCCTTTTAAAGTTCTATATGGTAGACATTGCAGATCCCCATTGGGTGATTTAAAGTGGGGGAGATGGCTTTGTTAGGTACGGATTTAGTTGTAGAAGCTTTGGAGAAAGTGATAATGATAAGGGAGAGACTGAAGATGGCTCAAATTCAGTAAAAATCCTAAGCCAACACTAGAAGAAGATACCTTGAATTTGAAGTTAATGAATGGGCGTACTTGAACGCCTCGCCCATGAAGGGTGTTGTAAGGTTTCACAAGAAAGGAAAGTTAAGTCCTAGGTATGTAGGGCCTTAACGGATCTCAAGGCATGTTGTAAAGTTGCATAAGAAGTAGAGTTGCCCATGGAGATGAGCATGATTCATCCTGTCTTCTATGTCTTTATGTTGAGGAAATGTGTTGGAAGCCCAAATTCCATTGTTCCCTTGGAGCTAGTGAATGATAAAGAGAATCTGACTTATGGGAAAGTTCCGGTGGAAATCTTAGATAAGCAAGTGGAAAGTTGAGAAATAATGATGTGGCCTCTGACAAAGTCCTTTGGAGCAACCAATAAGTCAAAAGCTCTACTTGGGAAGTTGAGGTTGATGTGCTATGAAAATACAACACTTTTGATGCTAAAAACTTGGATGTTTATGTGTTTTTAATGCGATGTTAGTAGGTTTGGTGTGTTTTTATGTTTGTTTTGTAGGATTATAGGGTTGGCATAAATTTTTGGCCTAAGTGTGTAGAATTTGCTGAAGCTGAGGTTCCACGAGACTCTTTACGGGCCATAAATATGGTTTTTTACAAATTCTAGTGAAGGGTAATTTTCTGAAGTTGAGTCTATAAACATGTAGACGAGTCATAGGAGACTTTACGAGCCGTAGATTTTGTGTCATTCCCTATGTATCAGAAAGTAGAGAGTTGCTAAAACATAATTAGACAAAATCCCCTACGGGATGTAGAAGTTTATACAGGCTGTAGAGGGGTGTTGTAGAAGTCATATCCAGTTTTGAAGAAGCAATCCATGAAAGCATGTTTACGGGCTGTAAAATGTTATACGACCCATATAACCTGCCGTGGAGCCTGCCAATCCAGTTATCTTATTCATTTTGGTTTTACATTTTAAACACTATAAATAGTTTTTTTAGGTTACGTTTGAACAAAGAACAAGGAGAGGAACAAGATAGAACATTATGGAGTTTGAGAAACACTTGTAAAACCTTATTTCATATTTGGATTTCACTCTTGTGATTCGTATTGACGAATTTGGATTTCATGTGCTTAATTCTCTTGTGTAGGTTCTCAATTATGTTATTCAAATTCATAAGTCTTGCATTTACACTGAACATGAGCATCAAAGTTCACAACTAATGTTGTGGGAACCATAAAGAACTAACAAGGTAAAATCAGATAATTCATAATTCTTGAAAAATATGCATGCATGTATTAATTAATTCTCTTCATATTGTATGCTTTCTGGTGGTGGCTAACATTAGAACGCGCTTAGTGTTATTGACTAGATCAAGATAGTAATAAATAGGAAAAGAGCTTAATTAATAGGATTTGATTGATGTTTCTCTTCTAATCAACCGAATTAGGCCAAGGGGAGGTTGTACTGGAACAATAGGTAAGGTTAGTAATGCCACACTATGGGGATGGATAAAATCACATAGTGAAATTTGCCTCCTTTTTGGGCCAAAGGGTTTAGTGAACTTAACTTATCGTTCCAGATGTTACACACTGAAAATAAATTGATTATCTAGTAATGTTGAGTTAGGCAATCATGGGGAACACAATACTCTAGTTTCTCTTAATGCTAGTTTAATAGTTGTCCTAGCTTAGGATTGTCTTCAATAGTTTTTATAAACCCCCTCTTTTAGGGGGATAAATTGGTTAATCAACCCGAATTGCATTGAATTCTTTTAAGTCTACCATATTCCCTGTGGGGTTTGACTCTAACCTTAGTTAGGTTATATATCTTGACAATGATTGCTTTATCCTCAAAAAGGAGAAGTAGCTTGGGTGACATCAAGGTTTTGGTGTCGTTACTGGGGAATACGACTAGACTTGTCTAATTTAAGTAATTTCGGAATTAATCCTTATTTTCATCATTTTTCATTTTTTTGTTTTTATTTTCTTTCCGGGTACAGGTAGTGTATGCCCAATATGAGAATTCGAGGCATAACCTTTACTCCGTTTGACCTAGAGATCCGGAGAAAACTAAAAAAGATGGCCCAAGATAATAAAAACAACGTGGAAACCTCATCTCTGAACCAGAATGAGAATGAGAATGCAAATAATGACAACCCACCTCCTGTTGAGAGCATTGCTTCATAGCTACAAGACTCCAATGTCGAAGCTTATCAGTGGAACCAATATCGGCTGAACTCTAAAGCTATGGAGGTTGCAAGAGCCATTATGTTACCACCACTTCCAGCTGACACAAAGTTCGTGGATTGCTTCAGATGCTGTAGAACCATGGGTTGTTCACGCGCCTACCATCAGAGGATCGACATAATCATGTACACAACGTTGCTATTTTGTTTGTAAGAGTGTAATGAAAACATAGAATTTATCTATGGATGAGGTGGGACTTCGTGTTTTCCCATTATCTCTGTCAGGAAATGAAATGCTATGGGTATTCGAGATCCTGCAGAGTTCGATCACCAGTTGGGCTGAGTTGCAGAAGGCCTTTTTGGAGAAGTACTTCTCGAGATTGAAGAATCTCAAGTTGAAAGATCAAATCAACTTTGAGGAACTTCTTAGTGACTCAATTAGTACTACATAGGAGTAATTCACAAAGTGCTTGAGGGGTGTCCTGACCATAAAATTGTTAATGATGCCTTGGTGAAGATTTTCTACCATGCCCTGGATGTAAATAGCCAAGCATTTGATGCCATTATGGGGGCATATTCTTAGATTAATCATTCACAGAGATCATTGAGTAGCTACATATAGCGTCCAAGTTGAATTACGTGTTAGGGCCAAGGAACAAGCCTTCTACCAAATGCTCAGTTGTTGTCAACTTAATTTTGGAGCAAGTAAGGATAAATGAGGAGATCATGCCAGCACTTCATCAGAGTAATACTAATACAGAGGTGCTGATAAAGCAGACGCAGGAACTGGATAGTTCGAGAAGGAGCCATGGAGGTTACCATTACAGGCAGAGGGACAGGAAAGATATATAGACTTGGATCACAAAGATAACTACAGGAATGGTCGTTATGTTCCTCCCTACAATTGTGGTATGGGGTCTAGTAATCCTAGGGTTGAGGAGATGCTCAGCCAACTATTCAGGAAGGCTGACACATAGGGTGAAACCTTGAAGGGGATTAAGTTTGATATCTCCACCATAAATCAGAAGATCAAATCTCATTCTGTCGCTATCAAATGGCTAGTACAATAGTTTGGTCTAGTATCAACTCAACTTAGCCAGTTTCAAAAAGGCACATTACCCAACAACATAATACTGAACCTAAAGAATAATGAACAGTGTGAGATTGTTATTGCTCGTGGTGATGGGAGCACCACCGATCCTTCCACGACATTTAATAAGCATGGATACTTGGAGACGTTTTAGTATCCAAGTTGTCTATGTCGTGCAACGATAATAAATCAGGCATTGCTTGGGAGGCAACCCAAGGTAGGGATTGTCTCTTAGGCTCAAGTATGTTCCTTCTGACCCTGGTACTTTATTTTGCATTTTTGGTGTGCATTGAGGACAATGCACCTCTTTTTTGATGGGGTGTGAGTAGGTATAGGCCTCAGTGAAGTCTGAGTAGCCTTGGCCTATAGCTATCCCAATTTTTGAATCTTAGGCATTTTCTTGCTTGAGTTCTTTTTCCCAATGGATATTTAATTTCTATTGAACCGGCACATTTTAGGATGTATAGGTAGTATTGGTTGCATATAGTACTGATAACTATGGAATATATATATTTTTGTGCATTTTTGTGACAAATGATATTTATCCAATTTTTGTTAGTTAGTCTAGATAGCAACCATGCATGTTTAATTGAGTTGACAGTGCTTGTTCTGATAAGTTAGGGTAACTTGAAAGAAAAAGCATAATCTAAGAGTCTGTGTTGATAGTGTAATCAATGTCATGTGAGTGTGAGCTTACTTTTTCAAATTTATGTATTGTGTTTCAATTCAAAACTTGCCCTGTTACTCTGATTTAGACTGTAACTTAGTTGGTTAGAAAAGGATCTTAGGCCATTGTTCATAATAGCCTATTTAGCCTAAATAACCAATCAAAGATGTGAAAAATTCCTTGATCATAATGTTTGAGCCTTACATGTACCTTTTCTTTGTAAAATCCTGTGTGAACTAACCTTATTAGATGTAAAATCCTGAAATTTCGTTGAACATTTTGCACCTTGACTGAGGAAAAAAGCCAAAGTGAAGGGTGGCTATCAAATGTTGTTGTGGTTCCTAGGTTGGATATTGTGCACCTCGACTCAGGACAAAAGTCTAAGTTGAGTGTGGCTAATATAAGGGTAAACACAAAATCAGAGGGAAAACTAGTGATACACGGAAAAGGAGAAAAAATGTCTACTAGGTGCAAGAAAAATGAGTGATGCCTTAGCAATGAACTAAAAACAAAAGTCATTTGCAAATACAAGGTAAAGAGTTGAAAAATGAGAATAAAGCACCCAAAAAATATTGAAATAGGAGAAAGGGAGAATGAGATGTAAAATAACAGTGTTGGTAGGGCAAAAGTGTAGAAAAATATAGTGTCAAGGAGAGCCTTTAGTCACTATTCTCCCAAAATATCATACCAAAGCCCTGAGCCTACGTTACAAGCTAGTAAAATCCTAAAGTGATCCTAGTCCAAAATGTCAAAGGTCATAGTCATGAGTATAGGACAAGCATATGGTATTAAACATGATATTTGAATATCATTTATGAGGGTGAGTGATTTTGCATAGTCCAAAAATTATACCTGAAAATATGATTGTGAGTAAGAATAAGACTTCTTTCTGTGAGGGCACTTGCGTTGTATTGTTAACATTAGACTAATTCAGTGATTGTGGCTTGTTGATAACTACCTCATTTGTCATAGTTGCATTTTGACCTGCATTGATCTTTGTTGGTTTGCTTACTAGTGGTGTGGGTAGTAGTGCTTGAGTTTGATGTAATTATTGAGGTCTGTGTGTTACTGTGCTATATATGTAGATTGAGTCAATCGCTTGAGGACAAGCAACTATTTGAAATTGAGGGTGTTGATGTGTTGTCAAAATACTATACTTTTGATGCTTAAAACTTAAAATTTATATGTTCTTAATGCGATGTTAGTAGATTTGATGTGTTTTATGTTTGTTTTATAAGATTATAGGGTTGGCATAATCTTTGGCATAAGTGTGTAGAGTTTGCTGAAGTTGAGGTTTCATGAGACCCTTTACGGGCCGTAGATACTTTTACGGGCTATAAAGATGGTTTCGTAACAAATTTCAGTGAAGGATGATTTTTTGAAGTTGAGTTTACGAATATGTAGATGAGTTGTAGAAGACTTTATGAGCCGTAAACTTGGTATTGTGCCTTGAGGATCTGAAAGTGGAGAGTTGCTGAAATTCATCAAATAAACCCCCCTATGGGACATAGAACATTATATGAGCCATAGAGGGGTATTGTAGATGTCAGACCCGATAGAACCTGTTGACCAAGTTATCCTATTCCTTTTTGATTTTGTATTTTAAAAACTATAAATAGGAGATTTAGGTTATTTTTCATAGAGAGTAAGGAAAGGAACGTGATAGAATATTAGAGAGCTTGAGAAACACTTATAAAACTTCATGTCATCTTTAGATTTCACTCTTGTGATTCATATTGAAGAGTTTAGATTTCTTGTGCTTAATTCTCTTGTGTAAGGCTCAATTATGTTATTCAAATTATGAGTAGCTAAATCCACAACTAGAGTTATGGGAACCATGAAGAACTAATAAGGTAAAATCGAATAATTTGTAATTCTTGAAAAGTTTGCATGTATGTATTAATTCATTCTCTTCATATTGAATGCTTTCTAATAGTGGCCAACATTAGAACCCGCCTAGTGTTACTGAGTGGATCAAGGTAGTAATGAATAGGAAAAAAGATTAATGAAGAGGATTTGATTGATGTTTCTCATCAAATCAACAGAACTAGGCCAAGGTTAGGTTGTACTAGAATAATAGGTAAGGGTTAGTAATGTCACACTGCGGGGATGGACCAAATCATGTAGTAAATTCTCCCCTCGCATAGGCCAAAGGGTTTGGTGAACTTAACCTATTGTTCTGCATGTTATACACTAGTAAAGAATTCAATTATCTGGTAATACTGAGTTAGGGAATCATGGGGAACATAATACCCTTGGTCCTCTTCATACTAGTTTAATACTTATCTTAGTTTAGGATTGTTTTTCATAGTTGTTATAAACCCCGCTTTTTTGGGAGATAAGTTGGTTAATCAACTCGAATTGTATTAAATTCTTATAAGTCTACCATATTCCCTGTGGGGTTCGACCCTAACCTTAGTTAGGTTATATATCTTGATAACGACTATTTTAGCCTCTAAAAGGAGGTGTAGCTTGGGCGACATCAGAAGCCAATATGAAGAAGCGATACCCCTATCTCTTCCATTCTAATGAAGCTTTATGCCATGATTTTTCCTACTTGGAAACCTCCATATTCTTTCATGTCATCTACGCATGGTTATGTCATTTTGATGTTGCATTCTAGATGTTACTTAAAACATGGTTTGAGAAACTTTCATGATGAATACGTTTTATTTTGCATATGATATATGTACTTTATTTCGTAGAGCCTAGCACATTCGTGGACGAATATTCCCAGGGGGAGATATTGTAAGGTCCCACATGTTGGAAGGATGTAAAAGTGCCTAAGAAATGAAATTTAGAAATTTTTAAGTATAACTAAGTTTTACGAAAGGGTTTATGGGTCATAGGTGGGTCCACGTGAGATAATTTAAGCTCGTCAAATGATTGCCAAATGTAACAACCCCCGGTTTAGGAGCCCTGAGTACCAAAAAGTTGGCCTATAAAGTAATAAGGAATCTGGTTTATCGTACCACTTAAAACCCGTAAGTAGTTATATGGCCTGTAAGGATGGTTCTTAAACATAGAACTTTAGGAAGAGAAAACGTTTTCAAGTGTGAGGTAACCCATGGACCAAGTTACGACCAGTAGTATACCTTATGGCTTATAGATGGGTTCGTGAGTGGAATCCCAGATATGAAAGAAGTTTAGAATTTTCAGGAAGATGACTTACGAGTTATCAGAAGTTTATGCCTAATGTAAGTAAGTTCTTTTGGGATGAACCATACTTGTTTTACGTATGTGCTGATGGTATTATTTGGTGTAGTGTTCCTGAGGTTGAGATGATGCGCCTACTTGAGGCGTGCCATTCGTCATTGGTGGGTGGGCATCAAAGTAGAATTTGAACAGCTCACAAGATATTGCAGTGTGGGTATTATTGGCCCACTATGCACCAAGACGCCCATGACTATGCAAAAGCTTGTGATAGATTCCAAAGAGAGGGTGGTGTTTCCCGCATACATGAGCTCCCTCTAAACCCTATTATGGTGGTTGAGTTATTTGATGTATGAGGGATAAATTTCATGGGATAATTTGTTAAGTAACATGGAAACAAGTACATCTTAGTTGTTGTGGATCATGTATCAGGGTGGGTTGAGGCTATGGCTCTACCCGACAATGAGGGCAAAAGTATCACAATATCTCTAAAATAGAACATCCTCTCAAGGTTTGGCACCTCGCAGGCAATAATCATTAATCGAGGTTCTCACTTCTACAATAGACTTTTCAAATCTCTTCTTGAAAAGTATGGAGTGAAGCATCGAGTGGTGATGCCTTATCATCCTCAGATGAGCAGGTAGATGGAGGTGTCTAATAAGGGAATTAAGTGGATTCTATCCAAAACTGTGAATGCAAATCAGATAGGTTGGTTGCGGAAGTTGGATGACACGTTATAGGCGTACCGAACAACATTCAAGACCCCCATAGGCATGTCCCCCTACCAACATGTCTTTGGGAAAGCATGTCACTTGTCAGTAGAACTTGAGCACAAAGCAATGTGTACACTGAATAATTTGAATCTGGGTTAGAATGATGCGACAAACTCTAGGTTTAGTCAACTCAATGAGCTTGATGAGTTTTGATTGAAGGAGTGCGAGAGCTCAGCCTTGTACAAACAAAGAATGAAGTTGCAGCATGAATGTCACATAGAGAACTGCCAATTCGCACCAAGGGACTTGGATGCTCTACATTTTAAGACTGAAGTTGTACCTTGGGAAGCTCAAATCCAAAAGGATGGGACCCTTCCGAGTAGCACACATTTTCAATCATGGGGCTATTGTGTTAGAGAGACGAAGTGGAGGAAACTTCAAGGTAAATGGCCAAAAATTCAAGTCATACCTTGGATATTTGGAAAAGATAAAGACGGTGGAAGAAGGGGATCTTGATCAACTCTGAGTACTCAAGCTATCTATGTCATGTCACGATAATAAATCAGATGCTATTTGGGAGACAACCTAGGGTGGACAGGTGCTTAGGCACCTAGGTATGTTTTTTAACCCCTTATGTTTTATTTTATTTTGATTTTGGGCATTAGGGAAAATGAACATCTTTTTCGATGGGGTGTGGGTAGTTATGGGCCTCAGTGAAGTCTGAGTAGCTTG
>JAABOM020059288.1:0-12985 GCA_011800125.2 Solanum clarkiae
CTCCTTCCCCCTCCCCCCATCCGAGAGACAATAATTGGTTATCAACACATACAGCTTTCAAAGCCACATAACATGATGTGTCATCGGGTCGGGGACTTTTGACACGTTTTGGTGGTTTACTAATGGGCCCAATACCCCTTAGATATCGGGTCGACCTAGGCAAATTCTTAGAAGTAGGGATTTGGTTTCGCTCTATCTTAGGTTGACTAAGAGTTAATTTCGATTTGACTTGAGATCTGAGTTGGACAAACTTCGGGGTGAAATAGTAAATGGCGTTGGAACGACCGCCAAACCAACTAACCATTTACTATTTCCAAAGAAATATTTAGGGTTTTTCCTAAAGGGATAGCCACGGATAACCACATAACCACCCTTAATCTAATGCGTTCTAAATGTCGGTTGGTGAAAATATGACATGAATGACAATTCATGATAATTGAATTTAAACAAATAAACACAAATAGAAAAATAAAGGCAATTATTAATTATTACAACCCAAATAGTTAGTCAAATAATTCCTAATCTAATGGTTAGAACCTAATTAGTCCCCACCAGAGTCTCCATTTCTATTAATTCGAAAAAATATGACTTTGACTTTCGAAAGTCCGATTGAATACTTAATTAATTTAAGTACAAATTGAATTCCCAAAAATTAAAAAGAGTCGCCACCTAATTTTAAGGATAATTAGGAAACCAATAAAACATTTAAAATGACTTAACAGAAAAAAATGTTTTTAAAATACCAAATAAAAGGTTCGGCTTTAATTTCCATTTTGTGAAGAGCTTAATCACTCAAAATGGCCGCTAACTTGTGGTTGACCGACGATTAGCTATTCTGACTAACTTTGAAAATTTGACTAAACTTGCAAAATTGACTAAGTTTAAAAGAATTGACTAGATTTGAAAAATTAACTATCTTTGTAAAATTGACTAAGTTTGCAAAAGTTGACTAAATTCAAAAATTCGACTAAGTCTTAAAAATTGACTAAATTTGAAAATTGACTGGGTTTGGAAATTTGAGTAAATTGACTAATACTTCGACTGAAAATGCGAAACTTTACCAAAATAAATTGTAAGGAAATTCTAACATTAATAAAATCTAAAATAGAAATTAACACAAACGGAGTCAATGTTGGGGAAACAATTAGATTAACAACAAAATAATAATACAAAATAAAGCTAGAGTTAAAAACAAGTAACAAATAATACAAGTAATAGCAAAGAAAACAGAAGAACACATAAAAATAGAAATGGGCTCAGCAGGCCCAATTTTCCAACACGTGTCCTAACTCTAAGCTTGGGCCTGCCTGACCCTTAAATAAAATCCAAGTGCTGCTTCCACATTGGGCTTCTAGCCCTTTCCCTGTTGCATTATCATACAGTATACACCAAGTATACCTAGTGTATGTCAATGTATATACACTGATTTCCTGCTTCCAAGACCTATATATCGCTGCTAATAACTCGAGGGAGGTTCTAGGTGCAAGGGTGGAGTCCCGAGGGGGCTCGACACAAAGTCGCATACAAATAAAAAATAAAGAACATATAAGCAACCAAACATATCCATGATTAAGTTTAAGGACAAAGACATTACTACATAAAGAGAACTTTGACCATAACATATGGAGAAACAAGAATAGTATGCTTGAATTCACATGAAGTTGGCCTTTTCCGTATGCACACATCACATTGGGCCTAACGTAATTAACAAGCAAAGCAAGGGCTCTTTAATAAGGGACTAGATAAGTTGCAAGAGGTGCCCTTCGCTTAATAAGTAAAAGATAGGAAAGGAAGGAAGTAGTTAGCAACTATGCTCTCTGGTAAAAGGACTAAGAAGGTTTCAATCCACAAATTATATACTAGTTCAGATAATTCTATTTTAGAAGGCTGGTCAGTGACCATGAGGATGTAAGTGAAAGTCTGCATGTTAAGAAGAATAGAAACAATATAACTCATGCACATAGAGTAAGGAGAGACTTTCCAGAGACCAGCAGGAATCAGAAGAAACTGAATAGCAGCAAATTGTAACATTATGCCGCAAACAGGAACAAACCGTGCACCTTAACCTTATCAAGTCACCGGGAGGATGACTAGACCTCAGAAAGGGGTATCTAATGCCTAATACAGCAGCTTAAATGAACATAATAACAAACATTTTATCAGAAAGACCTAATAACTAGTTTACAAGAATGAAGATAAAATTCCAGCATCAGATACATAAGAAATAGAGCAGGACAGGCATGAAAATATACTTCTTTGTTTGCAGCCTACATTCAACTAAAAGAACTAGTGTAGCTTGCGAATTCAAATGTCATATGCTATGAAGCTCTAACAAGAGAACAAATTAGCCGTTAAACAACCTAGCTAAGCAGTTGATCCTTTTAAAACTCTGGAAGCCTTATTCACACTAAACCGACAGGTAGTTCATTAAAGGAAAATATAGGGAAAAAAATGACGAAACTAACAAAACAGTAGCTTAAAGACTCAACCTATTAGAAAACAAAGATTGGAATAAGAAAGTGGGGACAGGAAAGCATTTTTCAAACAAGGAAAGGAGCAAACATCCAAACAAACTTAAGAATGAGCCAAACTTGAATCAGCCTATATATGAAGAACACTGCTAGATGGAGATTAGACACATCAGTTGAGAAAACAAGAACTCATATAGATCCATAACAACAACTTAGCCCCATCCTACTGTGAACAAACATCATGTGAAACAGGGAGAAGAATAAATGCCGGAAGAACTAGACATATTAATGATAACCAGAACAAACACACAAGTAAAGGAGGGAGAGTGTAGCAAATAATTAGTAAGGATAACACGTAAATTTTTTAACTCTAATCTTTCTCTACAAATGGATGCATCAACTGACATTAAGCTAAGAAGAAGATTAAGCGCATATGTAACTCAGGAAAAATTAAAAAACTATTAGACAAGAACATTCTCAAAATACCAATATCAAAATAGTGAAGCAGAAACTAAGAAAGGAGCTAAATTTGAACTAGTTTGAACTGTCGAATTACCAAATGCGAATCTGTATTCATCATGGAAACTGAGACGAGTGATTGAGAATGACATGCTTGATTTACAGTTCAGATTCTTGATGCTATCAAGAACAATAAGACAGTAACACAGGATCAACTTCAGATAACAAGAAACAACAGCCAAACATTCAACAAAATAGGAGTATTGTTAACGTAAAACTGCCATTTAAACTCCTTTTAAACACAAATGTGAATAACATACCAACAAACAACAACAATTCCAAAACAGTACGTGCTTTGCACGACACCTAACATAGAACACATAATGTTTGAAAGGCAAAATGGAAAGGACGATTACCTCTTTTGGAGCAGGAACCGAAACTTCAACGAACTTAAAGGAACTCTTAACACCAAAAGGAGTTTCGCCTAAGCCTTTCCAACTTTGAAACCAAGAACACTTCTAACGTCGACTAAACTTTGATGCTTGAACACTCTGCCTAGGCCAAAACCTTTTTCCAAAAAAAAAACAAAATGGACTCTATTTCCTCTTCTAAGAAAGTGATTGTGGGTTTGAGATTTCTAGGGATTTTCAGATAATAATTACTGAAATTAATTGAATCCAACTAAGGTTTTTGGTATGATTCACCACTGCCCCCCAAAATCGGGGAAGAACGATATATATAGGCTAACTGATGGGGGTGCGGGGGGAATCAAAGGGCAATTTAGAGTTTGAATTCGAAATTGACTTCCTCATCCTTTGAGAATCATCCACGAGTCCATATCACAGCCATCGATTACAATCGATGATTGTGATATGCACCATGTTTTGATTCCAAGCGGACGAGGTACGAATTGGACAAGCGAAAATGGGAGAGGGACATGTGCGTATGGAGTTTGTTGAAGGTGAACGTTAGAGGAGTCTGGTTTTTTGGCCTTTTTTGGGTTTGGTTGAGGATGAAGGTGAAGAAGAAGAAGGGGTTAGGGAGAGAGAATGTAAGGTAAGGGGAAAAAGAAAAGAAAAGGAGAATTAGGAGTGCATGGACCCCACGCGCACATGGATATAATGTATTATATGTATATGTATATAGGTGAGGCTGAAAATGTGGTTTGGGCCGTGTTTGAGCAATTTTGGGCCAAATTTGGTCAAAAATTAATTAAAACGGGTCCAAAAAGAGTGATTGAAAATGGGTTCAAAGGGTAGGGGTATTTTGATTTAAAATTTGGCCAAATTAATTGCAGCCTTAGCCAGTTAAGTGTAATCAATTGAATTTGATCGACTAATTTGACTACATGACGAAATGATACAAGTTAATTGAAGAGCTTTTAATATTATCAACCTAAAATAATTAAATTAATAATAAAATGATAACTCCTAAAATAAAAATAAAATTTATTTTGAGAAATATTATTGTGTTTTCAAAAGCTTATTATTTCAAATTTTAAAAATTAAAAGCTCGATGATTAATTTATACTGTGAAGAGTAAAAATTGGGTGTCAATAGTGCCTTTAGTAATTATTTTTCTAATATATCATTCCAAAGGCCCCTGAGTCTAAGTTGCAAGCTTAGAAAGTTCTAAAGTGATCCTACTCGAGTTAGTTAAAGGTCTAAGTAATGAGAATAGGGGCAAGCCTATGGTAGTTGTCGTTATATATGAATATCTTTTGTGAGAGTGAGTATTTTTGCACAGCCCCAAGGTTAAACACGAAATTATCATTGAGTATCTAATATGAGACTTCTTTCTATGAGGCACTTGCATTGCATTGTTAACATTTGACTTGTTCAATGATTATGGACTGTTGATAGGCTCTTACTTTTCATAGTTATGTTGTCACATGCATCAGTTTGCATTAGTTAGCTAAATAGCTATTTGATCCTGTTTTGAAAAATTGGTGTGGGTATCTGAGTTTGAGATATATGTGATTTATGCCATTGAGTTGAGGTCTATGTGTAATTGTGTTGTCTATATAGATTGAGTCATTGCTTGAGGACAAACAACAATGTTAAGTTAAGGGTGTTGATGTATTGTCAAAATACAAAACTTGTGATGCTTAAAATGTAGGAATTTGCATGTTCTCAATTTGATATTTGTGGGTTTTATGTGTTATTGTGTTTAGATTTGCTGGACTATAGGTTGGCTATGATTTGGGAAAAAATTACAAAAGTTGCTGGTTTGTGATGATTTGTGTGACCCTCTACAGATTTGTGGAGCATCCTAGGAGTCATAGAGGATATCTATTGACAAATTCCAGTGAGGGATGATTTCTAAAGATCAGCTCAATGAGATTCCCATATGATTCATAGAGAATTCTATGACTTGTATAGACAGGTTTCAAGATTTTCAGTGAGGGACAATTTGATGAAGTTAAAGCCTACGAGCATATAGTACGAGTCATAGATCAATTTACAAGTCGTGAAGTTGTGTCATAGAAGAGAAGTCCAAAATCCTAGTAGCTGATTACGAGACCCCAACTACGAGTTGTAGAAGACACTATGCATTGTAAAGAGCTATTGTGGAGTTTGCCGACCAGTTTTTCTAATTTATTTAGGACTTAGTTGTAATTACTATAAATAGTACTTTTAGGTTATTTTTTTGAGGTGGACGTCATTATTTAGAGTTTTTAGTGTTTGTACTTGGAGAACTTAATACTTGAAGAGAAATATTGTGAGAATCACTTGTGATTAAATTTGATGTCCAATCTTGTGATTCTTATTGATCTTAGATTTGTTTGGGCTCAATTCAATTGTGTAAGCTTTTAAATTATGTTTTCTCAATTCATAATTTCTTCATCTACATATAGCATGAGTAGCTAAATCTACAACTATGGTTGTGGGAACCATGAAGAACTAACAAAGTAACTCCGAATAATTTACTATTCTTGGATTGGGTATAGGTATGTATTAATCAATTCTCTTTATTTTGCATGTTTTCTAATGGTTCCCAACATTACAACTCATCTACTGACTAGACCAAGGTAGTAATGAATAAGAAAAGATATTGATTAGTAGGATTTGATTAATGTGTTCTCGTCTAATCAACCAAACCAGGCTAAGGGGAGGTTGTACTGGACTTATAGGTAATGGTTAATATTGTACATTATGGAGATGGGCCAAGTTGCATAGTGAAGTTCGTCTCTCACTTTTGACCAAAGGGCTTGGTGAACTTAAATTACCGTCCTACATGTTATACACTAGATAAGAATTGGGTTATCTGGTGATACTCAGTTGGGAATCATGAGAAATACAATACCCTAGTTGCTCTCTATTATTGATTGTCTCTTGTGACAGTTTAGTTTGTTTTCTTATTGGATATTGCAAACTCCCCCCTCCCCCTGGGGAATTTAGTTGGTTAACTAATTGGATTCCTTTGTGTTGAATTTATGTTGAGTCTATGTATTTCCCATGGGTTCTACCCTAACCTTGGTTAGATTTTATATCTTGAGAACGACCACTTTATCCTCTAAAAAGGAGGTGTAATATAGGTGACATCATAGATCACCGGTTGGATGGTTCAAGATAGGTGAAGCAGAATTGATTGGACCAGACTTGGTTCGCCAAGCCATGGAGAAAGTGAAGACCATCCGAGAAAGATTAAAGAATGCACAGAGTTGATAGAAATCCTACAGTGATGTTAGAAGAAGAGACTTAGAGTTTCAGATCAATGATTGAGTGTATTTGAAGGTGTTACCTATGAAAGGTGTGAAGTGATTCTGGAACAAAGGGAAGTTTAGTCTGAGATACATTGGTACTTATAAAATTTAAAAAAGATTGGACAATGTGACTTATGAGTTGGAGCTACAACCAGAGTTAGGGGCGATCCACCCAGCCTTCCACATTTCCATGCTTAAGAAATGTTTGAGAGATCCACAGTTGGTCATTCCTATTAAAAGTATAGGAACGAAAGACAGTTTAAGTAATAAGGAGATTCCTATTCAAATCCTTGATCGTAAGATTCGCAAGCTGAGAAGCAAGGAGGTTGCATCTGTCAATGTATTGTGGAGGAATCAATTCATAGAAGAATCCATATGTGAAGTCGAAAAAGATATGAAGGCCAAGTACCCCCACTTATTTCTAACATGTAGATGATGAGAGAGTTCATGGTAATGATTCATTCCTATCTCTTTAGTCTTGTCTTATTCTGAGTTTGACTAACGATAGCGTCATAAAGTACGAGTGATGATTTAGTTGATTTTTTGACTGTTTATATTCCTAATTGCCTAATTGACTAATTGCATTAGTGATTTTTGAGTTGTTGATTGTTGGAGTCCTGGATAGGATTCATGGCTTGATTAGATTCCTAGATCTCTCATCATTAGAGGATAAATGATTCCAAGGGAGAGATAATGTAACACCTAGAAATTTTGAAAGTGAAATAGGTCCTCAGACCTAGTTCTAGAAAAGGGGTTACGAGCCGTGGTCTGGAGTGCAACCCATGGATCAGGTTGTAAGAGGTGTTCTAGAGTTGAAATTTTTTTGGCTTATTATAGAAAGCTGTATACGAGAGGGGACACGACTGATATCCTGTTTCACGACTTGTCTGACAAGTTGTAGAATGAGATCCAAAAATCCATAATTTGGTCTAAATTCTATGAGAGGAACATGACCCATAACCTGTTCCACGGGCCATCTGACAAGTCATAGAATGAGATCCAATAATCCAAATTTTGATTATTTTCCATGAGAGAGGACCACGACCCATACTCGATTTCACAGGCCGTACAAAGTGTTTTGTGGTCCACTTTTGGAAGTTTTCTTGAAGAGTGATTTTGTCTTTTTCCATTTTTTAATTAAAACCTAGTGTTTTTGACTTGTTCTAGATCACTTATCAATACCCTAAGGTTATTACTCCTTAAAATCCCTTAGAAATTCTAAAGAGCATCGAGGAAGGGGAGAAAGCTAAGGTTCCAAGCATATGAGTAGAGATTCTCTGATAATTGACTATTCTTCGAAATTTCCAGGTATGTAGGTTTCCTAAATTGTTGAACTACGTCCGTGCATACGCCCTTTCCCGTCATTGAGACGAAATTGAGGAATAGAGTTGAGTCTTGAAAATTCTATTACACAAATATCAAATTTTCTACATTTACGTTGAGTTTTCATGATTATGAACAAATAATTAGTGCATTACACTACTATGCCACTTGGCAATAAGGAGAGGACAACCTCTTATTCCTGCTCCTCTTTCTTCGCGATATGAGATTGGGATATTTTATGCATTGTCATGATGAACTTCAAATTGCATGATTTTATGAAATTCTGTACATGGACTGAGTCGAGATTGAGTTTACTTATCTGAGTTTAGCATAAGGAACATACTGTATTATAAATTCATGCCCACGAATGCATTTTTCTTGCATTTCATGACAAGCCTAATTACATAAGTTGGAATGTCCTTTTGAGTATGAGTTGATGAGAAACTGAGGTGAGCTGAGTTGAGCTAACCCAATGAGGTTGAGACTTGAGTTGAATGATATGAGTATTATTCATATTTGAGTTGATTGATCAGTTGAGCATATTTTAGCCTCGGGAGGAGTATCGAGCACTTAATTTGGAGCGAGTAAACAACTACTCTAATCCACAAAACTTCATTACCAGTGTAGGATAGTCATACAATATGTTCTGGCGACTTTTCTCCCAAAGGATGGACATTTATTATAGAACCATGAGAGAGTTAATTGTCCTTTACCTTGGCAAGTTTAGGACAGAAGTGCCAACGACATCACCTTCTTTATGCATCATTCCACTAAAGGCGGTGGGATTAGATATCGACTACACTTATTAAGCATAATATTTTAAACCGAGTTAAACACTGCTAAGTCTATTTTTAAAAGCACGATTTACTTTAAACTTGCACATCTATTGACGTGAGTTATGAGTTGTTTGAGTTGAGGTGAGTGACTTGAGCTTTACTTTCTGGACCCATTTTACATATTAGTATATTCATGTACTGACGTCCATTTGGTCCTGCATCACGAAACAGGTGATAGAGGATTCAGTCCGCGTATTGTTTAGGACCAATTTAGTTCATTTTTAGAGTTGGTGAGCCCTCCGTACTTTCCGGGGGAGCCCTTTTATTTTCTGATTTTGATTGAGTATTTAAATTCCTTGATTGGGGTATCCATGGCTTATCATGGTACTATCTATATTGTTGATTAGAGTCTCCATATACATTGAATAGAGGTTTGTTGACTATTGTTTATTTCCAACTTATTCATTGGAAATTATGTTCTAGCAGAGTTATATCAATCCGTATGATGCCTTTTTATTTGAGTATTTCTTACGCTATTGAGTTGATGTGACAATGAGGCCAGGTGGTTCTTTTCTTCAAATTCCGGCCATGCCTAGGGTACTCTCCCGTGGCGTGACATTATATTATTAATAACAATTAAGATAATTAATTTCAAATATAAATGTCATGACCCAAGCCTAGGTCCTAGTCGTGACACGACGCATGGGGAAACCCTTCAGGGACATCTTTCATATCATAAACATCAAGAGTCAAGAGAGAGTCAAAGCTCATAGCATTATACATAACATGTCCAACAACACCTCTAAACATAGAACTTAGCGGGGACCAAGACAAGCAACCGGGCTCACCCTCATAGTCGAGCATACAATAAATAGGAAAGATAGTCTTTATACATAGCATAAGATAAAGTTATTGTCCCCCAAGTTAAGGACTTACCACTTGCTTTGTAAAGAAGTCGTACTAGCCACATGGAGGAGGAGGATGATCAAGTGGGGCTCCGGTTCTTACCTGATAACATCATATAGGCGTAGAGTATGCGTTAGTACATTTCAATGTACTATGTATGTAGGATATAATGCAACAATAGATAGGCAACATAGTCAAAATGCATAATTAGGCAATAGGTAACATATAACATGTGTAGGAAGAGGCCATCAATAGTAAACAAGGCCTACCACCTCCTTGGCGAGCGATGGAGGTACAAATCCCTCAACATGGTTATACGGGACTACTACCCCCCGAGCGAGGCAATTGAGGTACAAACCCCCTAACAAGGTTGCACGGGCCTACTACTTCCTGAGCGAGGCAATTGAAGTACATACCCCTCAAAAAGATAGTTCAGGCGTACTACCCTCCGAACGAGGCAATTGATCAACTTCCAACTCTATAGATACTTTTCATTAAATGAACGTATTTATACTATCCTTTCATCATCATAAAGTCATACAAGTCATAAGTCATGCAATAGAACATCAATGGATCAAGAACCCTAAACCAGATATTTTATCAAACACTTGGTGGGTGTGTAATGCTAGTGTAAAACCATGGAATTAAAAAGTGAAATTATGCAGGAAATCATGAAGTAAATCATCCCACCAATACTTGGTAACATCGTTATACAATGTACATCAAAAACCTTCATCAAATCATAGTATAAATAAAAAATTCATATCTCAAAACATACTAAAACAATCAGCCCTTTACAAAACCCCAACATAGCTCATAGTCAAATTCATAATAGAAAACCCTTATGTAAAATCAACTTAGAAACATGTATTTTAGGTAGATACAAAGCTTGGACACCATTGGTGAAAGGACCCAATGGTTGACACCCACATAACTTAGCTTTGGAGAATTCTTGATGAAGATTGAAAATGAAGACTTGAAGCTTGAATGAAATCCTTAAGATCCGGATGAGTTTTGGGACTTGAAATTTGGGGTGAAATATTTGTCTAAGTGCGTGAGAGAATATTGGGGAATGTTTAGTATGATATTATGTCGAAATATGGCTAAGTATAGATGTTTTCACGCATGGGAGGACGTTGTCCCAATACCAAAAAGTCTTGAACCAAACAGAAAACCGTACACAAAAATAAACTGAGACGCGCCCTTGGCGCATCGTGCCTTGGGCGCGAAAACCTCACTGGAATATGATTTTTGGGAAAATGACATTGTGATTCATTTGCTATAAAATTGGGATTAGACCTATTTCCCACTCAATTGGACCCCCTGATCAAGAATATAAAGTTGGATTTTCGATATCGCGCACAGATTTTGTGATATACGAAAATTACAATTTCGGGCAATTCTGAGGCACATTTTTGGGAACTTTTTATTTCGAGTCATTTCAATAGCTCTCCCTTGGGAACATTCATCCACGAATGTACAAGAAATGTACATGAGAAGAGTAATAATGAAGAGATCAGCCTCAACATGAATGCAATAATACACTTAAACACCATTTTAAAAGATCTCAACGTAAATGTTAAAAGCACCATGAACTTTGTCAATATAAACATGAATGCATGCAAATGATTTAGGGGCTGATACATGAGAAATGAAATCACATAGAAGACTTAGAATTAGTAACTTAGGCTTGAGTAGGATAGAAAATATAGGGATAACGCTTTTGCATATCCGCTTCGGCCTCCCAATAGCACTTTCGACTTGTTGGTTCTTCCAAAGGACCTTAACGGTAGCAACATCCTTGTTCCTTAACCCCTTCACTCGTCTATCCAAGATATCTACTGGAACCTCTTCATATGTCAAGTTGTCTTCAACCACACCCACAACATCAAGAGGCACAATAGCATTAGGGTCACCCACACACTTCCTCAACATTGACACATGGAAGACCGGATGAACGAATTTCATTTCACTAGGCAACTCCAACTCATAGGCCACCTTACTAATCCTCCTTATCACCTGATAAAGACCTATAAATCTTTGACTTAGTTTACTCTTCTTACCAAAATAACCTCACCCTTCATGGGTGACACCTTCAAATAGACCAAATTACCAACTTTCAATTCAAGATTTCTTCTCCTCACATCCGCATAAGACTTTGGCGACTTTGATCTATTTTCAACCTTTCTCTAATCAAGATTAGCTTCTCCATAACATCCATAACCAGATCTGAACCCAACAAAACCATTTCTCCTACTTCAAAGCACCTAACCGGTTATCTACAACGTGTACCATAAAAAGGGCCTCAAAAGCAGCTATACCAATGCTAGAATGGTAGCTATTGTTATAAGAAAAATCAATCAATGGAAGATGATCATCCCAACTACCCTTTAACTCTAAAATACAATCCTTAAGCATATCCTCAAGAGCTTGGATAGTTCTTTTATCCTGGACATCCGTTTGAGGGTGAAAGGCCATACTAAGCTTTACCTTGGTTCCAAGACCTCTTTGGAAGGACCTATAAAAGTTTGAAGTGAATTGAGCGCCACAATCCGATATGATAGACAAGGGAAGCCTATAAAATCTCACCAACTCATGAATGTACAATTTAGCATACTCTTTGGCCCTATAAGTAGTCTTATCCGGTAGGAAATAAGCTGACTTTCTCATCCTATCAACCACAACCCAAATAGAATCAAAACCCTTTCTAGTATTAGGCAACCCAACCACAAAGTCCATGTTAATCTCCTCCCACTTCCAAGTAGGAATCTCTATGTCTTGGGTTAGGCCACCCGACCTTTGATGTTTGTCTTTGACTTGTTGGCAACTATGGCAACTGGATACAAATTTAGCAATGTCTTTCTTCATACCTCTCCACCAATACACCTCTCTCAAATCTCTATATATCTTAGTAGAAGAGGGGTGGATAGAATAGGAAGAATTATGAGCGTCATCAAGAATCATCTTTTCAACTTATCAACACAAGGCACACACAACCTACCTTGGTACCTAAGGGCACCATCTCTCCATTAGGTGAAAACCTCCACCTTACCCTCTTTCACAGAGGCTTTAAACTCTAACAAGAAGGGATCAAGATCTTTGTCACGTCCCAACCTAGGGTCGTGACCAGTGCCCAATAGGGGCACTTAGACACATACTGACCTGAATTTCTCAATTTATCCGACCTAGAAACCTGCCGGAATTTCGACAGAGTTTCCTCTGTTTTATTAACTAGCCTCACCTGCAAATAAAACCCAGCAACACCCTAGACAACAATACAAATACATATTTCTTTATACATATACATAAATGCAGGCCGACAAGGTCTCCGCTGCGGTCCTGCC
>JAABOM020059289.1:0-12985 GCA_011800125.2 Solanum clarkiae
ATCTTTTTACACACGATATGTTATAATTCGGCCTCATCATTCTTTTTTTAAAAAAACAAATTCTAAATAAAATTAAGAAAAATACACAAAATTTTTCTTAATTTTATTTAGAATTTGTTCCTAAATAAATTCTTAATTTTGTGAATTTTTTTCTCATTTAAAGTTTATTTCTAAATAAATTCCAAATAAAATTAAAAAAAAGATTTCTTAATTTTGTGAATTTTTTTCTTAATTTTATTTAGAATTTGTATTAAAATATGTCATGTGTAAAAGGTAGTTTTGCAAAACCACTATTAAAAAATAATGGCATGTATGAGTCTTTTTCTTAACATGACATATTTGAGATAAATTTTTAACGGATGACATAAATAAATTTTTTGTTAAAGTTTGATGATATATTTGAATTTTTTCCCTTAAATAAATCACTCTCAATTTTAAATATTTAATTTCTTTAGAAACCCACTCATTTAATTTGAGGCACCTCTTTTCTTTTCAATTTAAAATGCCTTCACAAAACCAAATAAATAAAGTCAAACCCTGCATCTAAATGAATTTACCGTTGAAATTTTCATTTGCAATTTTAAGATCACCAAACAATAAAACTCAAAAAGAATTGATGATTTTCAAATGGATTCACATAGAACAACTCTTTTACCAGATCCATATAATCATAGGTTTATTCGTTAAAATTAAAAATAAATTCGTGACAAAATATATATTCCTTGTCAAATCAACAACATATTATCGTTTTTTCTCCATAAAAAAGTGCTCCTCTTGCTCTCTCAAATTCCACGACATTATTTCATAGTTCTACTTGTAGAAGTTTAAATTTCAGAACATTATTCTAAGTTCGATCTTTTATAAATAAAACTCAATATCCTAAATTCGAATTTTTATAAGTAAAACTCCGCGATGCTTGTTTTGAATTCAGTTTTGTTAACTCACAATTCCGGACAGTGTTCCATGATTGATTAGAAGGATATATGCATTCATGACTTTCCTTATGTTATCTTTATAATTGTTTTAATTAGCTTAATTTAATTATAGATGATTAATCTTCTTGGCAGAGTTTTTCGGTACGACGGGAAATGTTTATTTTTTAAAAAATAAGGTTCTTAATGAGCCAAGTTTTTATTTTTCTTTTGAAAGAAACAAGTGTTTTTGAAGAGTGATAGGATAGGAACTATATTTTTGAAGATAAAAATATATTTTTCTCTCAAAAGTACTTTTCTTTTATAAAACACTTTTGAGAAATAATAAATACTTTTTAAAAGTTTTGTCAAATGCTAATTAATGGTCAGTACATTTAAATTGATTAATCAAACACGAATTACTTATATTTTAAAAAGAAAATTTTTTTTGGTAACAATTTCCTTTATCAGATTAAACAATTTACATAGTTGAAACTCTGGGCGTGGACATTCCCCAACCTCAAAGCTCTATTCAAACTTCATTCACTTATATACTAGACTTCCTCCTAAACTCGCTACGGATAATAGTTCAACTGTTGCATGTAGTTGGCCAGTTTGGGATATATACTACTTCTACAATTAATTTTTTGTACGCACTATCTAGTAATTGTCTCTATAGATCTTTTGAAACCCTTGAAAATTACATTATTTCTCTCTTTCTATATCAGGTAGACCCCAACTGCCACTGTCATCCTATATATTTCTGCTCTGCTGTCTTTCCTTTTGTATTTCCTACTAACCAGTCCATCTCTTCTTTCCATCCTTTTGCTCCTCTATTGATGTTTAGCCATTTCAAAGCTTCATTCACACTTTCCTTGTTTCTGTGCATTCAAAAAACAAGTGTTGGTAACTCTCTAGAGCATTGTTGCATAATAAGTAGGTAGCATCTATTGGCATCCCCCCTTTCTCCAATCTATCCTTCGTATATAGTTTCTCATGCATTGCTAGGAATAAGATGAAGATCCATTTGGGTTGACCATGGTTGTTGCATATTGGTCTTCTCCAAGATACCTTTCTATGATTCCCTCTCAGCTTGTTGTATACTTTTTTTATTCTATATGTCTTTTCTTCTAGTGTTTCCTGCTTGTTTAGTCTTGCTTTTTCAAGTCATGTTCCTCCTTATAGTATTTTTCTAATCATCTATGAAGCTTGATTTCTTCTGTATTCCATGGTTCCCTTCCTTTTATGTAATATGAGTGCACCCAGATGACCCATAGCTTCTCCTTTCTGTTTGCTAAATTCCATAGTTGTTTGATGATTGCTGCTTTATTTCAGGTTTGAATGTCTAGGACATTCAAGCCTCCTGCTGACTTTGGTTTACACAGTGTTTCTCAGGCTATTAAAGCTTTGCCTCTAGTTTGTATTTCTCCATTCCAAAGGAACCTTTTGCATATAGTTTTCACATGTTATAAGATTTTCTTGGGCATGAAAAATATTTGAGACCAAAATTATTAGATTGATAAAAGTACACTCTGAATCAGCTGCAGCCTGCCTGCATACGATAAGAATTTCGCATTCTATAGTTGTATATTCTGCATCATTCTGTCTATGAGAGGTTGGCATTGGCTGATTGATAACTTTTTTGGGCTCAAGGGTACTCCCAGGTATCTAAAAGCTAGTTGCCTCTTCTTGAAACCTGTATACCTCAGTATCTCTACCTGTTGGCCCTCTATCATCCCTCCAAAATATATATTACTCTTGCTTTGATTGGCAATTAGGCCTGAAACTCTTGAAAATTCCTAGAATATATCAAACACCTTGCTCACTGATTATAGGTCCCCTCTACTGAAAATTAACAGGCCATCTGCAAAACTTAAGTGAACAATTTTTTGCCTTTGGCACCTTGAATGGTACTTAAACCCTTTTTCTTCTTTGAGTGTCTTCAGTTATCTTGTAAGATATTCCATTACTATAGTAAAACGATACGGAGAAATTGAGTCACCTTGTCTCACTCCTCTCTTTGCTTTAAATTCTGGACTAGGTATTCCATTTATGTTGATAGAGTAACTCATAGTTTTGACACATATCATGATTCATGTTATAAATTTTCCAGGAATCTGCAACCCTCTTAATACTTCTTCCAGAAAATGATATTCAACAGAGTCATAGACTTTTTGCATGTCAATCTTCATCATACATCTAGGGGAAATGTCTTTCCTACCATAACGTTTTACAAATTCATGACTAAAGAATGACATTATCTCCTAAAACTCTACCAGGAACAAATGCAGTCTGACTAGGGTTAATCAAGTGTTCTAATACAACCTGCAATCTGCTTGTTAGCATCTTAGATATAATTTTATAGATCACAGTGCAACAAGAGATAGGTCTATATTCTTTTATGGAACTGAGATGTTTAACTTTAGGAATCAAGGTCGTTGAGATTCTATTTATTGGGCCATACATTTTTGTTGTTTTGAAGAATTGCAAAACAGCTTCAGTTACCTCATCACCCATTATTGGCCATGCTTTCTTGTAGAAATAATAATTGGATACATCTCCTCCTGGTGCTTTATTATCTTCTACATTCTTCAGTGCTTCAAGTACATCATCCTTAGTGAAATCCCTGATTAGTTCCAGTTGTTGTGATGTGTGTAGTACTGGTCCTGCCTTTATTATCTCTTTCCTTGCTACTGGCATATGCTGAGTTGTTTGCTTTAGCAACTTTGTGTAAAAATCAATTGCTTCTTTTGTGATTGTTGTTGACACTCAATTATTACCCCCCACAATATGAATTAATTATCGAGCTTTTAGTTTTGACAATTTAAAATAATTAGCTTTCAAAAGTACAAAACATATTTTTCTCAAATAAATTTTATTTTATTTTACGAGTTTATTATTTTATAATTAATTTAATTTCATGTTGTTAATATCAAAAACTCTTTAATTAATTTGTATCAATTCATCTTGTAATCTAATTAGTCAATTGAATTCAATTTGATTGCATTTAATTGGTCAAACTTGCAATCGAATTGGTCAAATTTTAAAATCAATTTCACTACCCATTTAATCCATTTCCAGATTAATTTAGTTCACTTTTTGGACTAAAAATTGGCCCAATTACTCAAATAGCCGGCCCAATCCCATTATTTTTCACAAATACATACAATACATATATACATATACACGTGACACACGCACCCTGATTTTCCTTTCTCTTATTTTTCCCTCTTACTGCGCGCGTGTGCCCCACGCGCCACTTTTCTTCTCCTTCTTCCTCATTCTCACTCACCCGTATCTCTCTTCTCCAGCTAGCAAACTTAGCAAAACGCCAAATCAACCCAACGTTCCTCTTCACCACCCCGTACATACGTGTCCCTTTCTCCATTTACCCTTATCCATCCGTACATAGGCCGTTGGAGAGGATTGTGAGGTGTTGTGTCCCAAAGCTGTCGATGGCCCTTGATCCGAAATCGACGCCTAAGAGCCGGGACGCGTATTGATTCCTCAAGATTTGAATTCGATTTTCAATTCAAAATCCCTAATTTGATCCTCAATTTTCCATTTTACCCATCCGTTTTCCCTCCCATTTTGCCCTAATTTTGGGGCTATAGATACCTTCCTTCTCCTCCATTTGGAGGAGGGCCGCTCTTACTCTAAAGAACACTGAAATTTCTATTTAATATTCAGCTAATTTCCAGAAAGCTCATATAATTTCGAAGCCAAAAATTGTTGGTTTTGAAACAAGGAAGCATATACGAGGTTCCATTACAGGTGTCGAAGTAGAACCCATGGTGAAGCTCGGTGTCTCAGCTCTCTGCTCCAAGAAAGGTAACACTTTCATCTCACTTATCTTGGTTTCGTATTAAGTTTCATATATGTGTTTGAATAACGAATCAATGTCGTAACGTTGCTGTTAATGGTCGTCAAGACATTTTTCTGGAATCATGTTGTTATGTTTTGAATTAGGTGTCGATTTCGTATTTCTTGATTCAATGAGTGTTGTGTTTTTGGTCGATTTCAGGTTTTTTCCTAGTTAAGTAAGGTTTCAGGATGATCGTTTTTCATGATTTCACACATTAACAGTCATGTCTCTAATGCTGGTTTAAATTTTTTTTTTATGGAAATGGCTTCGAATACGTGGAATATGTGTCTTCTTTTCAATCTCTATTTCAGATTTTTGCTCTAAACTTATAACTAATTATTTTAAGATGATATATAACTCATATTCTTCCTTGGCTCATTTCTGTCTGCTTGTATGGATTTGACTTGAGTATTGTCGTCTTGGTTTAGCACGTTATGTGATTGTTTTGATGTCAAATGTACTAGTCTGTTTGAGATTAACGATCATGCTCCAATTACTGTCAAGTATATGTATTGAGTTCTTTTGAACGATTCTGGTTGTGTCTTCCTTTTTCAAGTTTTGTTGAGAAAATCTTGCTTTATCAGTTGGACGTATACTATCAACAGGAAAGTATGGTTCTTATGTCTATTTTACTCTTCACATTATGAATATGCGGTTGTTAAGTACATTATTATGTTGCTCTAAGTTATGATGAATGGTGCCTCATTTTGCTTTAATATGTGTTAGAATGCCTGTACCTTGGAAGCTTACTACTTTCCAGCACTTAAAAAAGATGAAAATTACTTGTTTTATTATACAATAGTTGATGTATTTCTGATTTCGTAGTTACATTTAAAGTGTTATTTGATTTAGTAAGAAAAATGTCTGGTTTCTTAAGCTTTGACATCTGAAAGTTGTGACATTTTCTTTGTTAGTTTTTCCTTGACAGTGTTGGTTGTTAAGCAGTTGGACCGTTGTTTAGTTCACTATAATACATTTATTTCTTTCAAAGTCTTATTCTTGATTACGTGTTAAATTTGAGTTTAGAACTTAAGTTTAGAATTCTTCCTGCTATTGTCTATGTTTTCTTGACTGCTGAAATGGTGATTAAACTTCTTGATACAACTGTTGTTTGGTTCGACTTCATTGCCGAATGCTTATTGAAGATATGGATTAGGTGTTATTCCTTGTTTGATCCCTTTTTGACCCTTCTGCTTTTGTGCAATGACTTAGTCACTTTTAAATTTATTTCTATTATGGCTCTTATGCATTTAACATTTAGTTATAGTTTGATTTATCTATCGGAATGTCATCACGTTTAACTAGAGAAATGAAGTAATCTTGCAATTCATTATGATGCATATATTCCCTGCTTTATTGAACTTTGGCTTTTCCTATTTTATTCCCTTTCATTGGTTCCCTGGTTCGACTCATGCTCTATCATTCTATAAACGACTTGCTTTCTTTAATGAGTATGGTACTTATTATTTTCTTTCTTTTGTTTTTTCTATGTGAACCTGCCATGAGCACACTGGACCCATTTTTGCATTTGTCATGGGCCATTTGGGCCCAACTTTCTTTTCGAGTCGGCTTTGGATCAGCTTGTGAAGATAGAGAGCAACTTTTAGGGTCTTGGAGCTAAAACACAAATCGTGGAAGCTGGCTGATATACACTAAATAAGGTGTCTATATAGCTGATATACAGGCAGAAGATAGGGCCAAAAGCCGGAAGCTAGTAGCAGTTGGGCTGGCCCAATTATTTTTAGAATAGGACAGGGTGATGATATTGGGCCTGCCAAGCTGAAGTTTTTCTTTCTTTTTGATTTGCCTCTTATTTATTGCCTTATTGTATTTATATTGTGATACTTGTTTCTAACTCTAACTCTAGTGTAGTGGTTTTATCTTAATCTAATTAAAATTCTCCAAAGTTAGCTATTTGTGTTATTCTTATAATTTTGTGATTTTAGTCTCCTCAATTTTGCTAAGTTTGTCTAAATTAGGTAAATGCGGTTAGATTTTAAATTTCCTTAAAAGGTTCTTAAGTTTAAACTTATTTTCAAACTTAGATTTTCTTTTCAAGTATCATTTCTAAAATCGACCTTTTTTGAAGTTAGTCAACATGTCTTAATCGTTGGTTAATCGCAAATTAGCGGTCATTTTTGAGTGATTAATTTCTTTTCAAAATGAAAATTGAACTCTTACCCATCTCTTGAAAAATTTTAAGACTTTTCTGTTGAGTTTTAAAATTTAAATTAGTTTTCTTAATTTTTTTTTTAAAAATTAAGTAGCGTTTCTCTATTTGTATTTTTGAAAAACTGATTTATACTTAAATTAATTAAGCAATTAATTGAATTTTTGAAACCAAAGTCATTTTTTCAAATTAACAATTGCTTCCTGCTCCATAATTGTTGTACCATCCTCTTTGATCAGCATTGTCATTTGGTTCTGTGCTTTCCTCCGTTTCATTTGAGCAAAGAAATATTTTTTATTTGCATTACCCAATTTCAGCCATTGAACCCTTGACTTTTGTTTGTATATAGATTCCTCTATCTGCTCCATTTGTGTAGCTCATTTTTTAACACATTCTCTTCATCCTTATCTGCTTGCGAGACTGGGCCATTGCTCATTTGTTTCTGTTTCAGGTCCAGTTTCATTTTTAACTTTTGCACTCTCTCTGATGCTCCTTTGAATTCCTGTTGATTCAACTGTTGCATTTTTCTTTTTACCCTTTGTAGATTCTTTCATATTCCATACATTCCTCTCTCATGTGTTGTCCAACCCTTCTTGATCTTATCGTTGAATTCTTGGTGCTGTGCTAGACAATTGTCAAATTTAAGAGGCCTCTTGCAGTTGTCTTGCTGCTCATCCAACACTATGCTTAGTGAAGAATGATCAGAGAACATTGACTGCATTATTCTGACTTCTTTTGGTGGCATGTTACCATTCATCATTGACTAAGGCTTTTTATCTATTCTATTATACACATGCCCATTTGTCCAAGTGCACTCTCTTCCTATTGTTTGGAGTTCAACCAAGTTGTACTGGTTCACACACTCCCTAAAATCCTTCATCTCTGCCAATAAACTTGACTGTCTATTGGTCTGTCATCTAGACTCAAGATTGAGTTGAAATCTCCCATTATTATCCATGACTATCTGGTTTGGTTATGAATCCTTTGTAAGTCACTCTATAGTGGTCCTCTTGCATTTACAGTGTGAAACCCATATACTGCTGTGAAGTGTATCTCAGGTCCATTTCTTATCAGTATTTTTTCATGAATGTGCTGAGTAGCAGTCTCTGTTATCTGGTATCTCACTCTGTTAAGATCCCACACTACCCATATTCTTCCTCTACTCTGATTTATTACATTAGTACACCATTCCCAAGTTGACATAACTTTATTTAGTTTATTCCTACTCCTTTCATCCTTTATCTATGCATATATATAGCTATTAAACTTACTTTATTTTTTCTCAAAAACACCTTTAATTCTTTTTGCTTCACCACTTGGTTGAAGCCCCTCACATTCCAAGAGTATCATTTTGCAGGATCATGTGGTGCTTCCTCTTATTCCCTCATCATGTTCCCACTATTTTCTCCCTTTTTTTGTTGTTGGTTGCTGCTGCCCTGTGTGTTAGTATCTAGTGATTGCTTTTTTGTTGTCTTAAATTTCACTACTTTCCACTCACTTTGGTTGTTTTCGTGATCACCTTGTTGATTTTCTTCTGTCCTCCTTCCTTCGACCTTCTCTTTCTCTTTCTTAGTTTCAACTGATTTTGTGGTGGTTGGTTTCCATTCTTTCTTTTGTCCCTGTTCTTGCTTCCTTTATATTGGTTCCATCTTCCTCTCCCCACATGTCTGCCCTACTTGAAGGCACTTTTGACAATATAATGGTTTTTATTCGTACACCACCATCTGTTCAAACATTTTTCCCTTAGAGTCATGTATCTTGACACTCTTTAGGAGTTCTTTTGTTATGTCCATCTCCATCCAGATTCTTGCAAAGGATATTCAACTGGCCTGAGTTGTACATTCATCTGCATAAAGAGGTTGGCCTAGTCTGCTTCCTGTCTTGCTCAATACTAGCATTCTAGCAATTTAGCGGCAGATTATGGAGTTAAATTCAGAGTGGGATTATTGTGAGTATTTCTTCCTTGAAGTTGAACTCCGAGGTCCATGGTTTCATAATTATAGGTCTTCTCATTAAGTGGTATGGCCCCGAACAAAGAATTCTATCCTTATCCTCTTCATTCTCAAACCTTACTACATAATAGCCATCACAATGATAGAGTATTTCTGGTTTCTAAGTTCATCCACATTCTGGTTGTTTATGAAGTTATCCGTTGCACTTATGGTTGGTTTTATTCCTACTACATACATAATCAAAGTTGATTGCCATTTTTCCTCCTCTTCTTTTGTGTCTTCTGGTAAGATCTCTACTATTTTTTTGCCTTCAACTATAACTAGAGATATATAGGAGAGGTTCATACCTTTTGCTGCTAGCTTGTTTGTTGCAAATAAGTTTTCCCATGGTCTTTTCTGTTCTACTTCCTTCTTCCTCTCTTCTTTAGGGTTCTCTTGGTTCACACTCTTGTCCTCCGCCTTCGATTCCATTTTACTGCTTGTGCTCTTCACTTCTTTCAGATTCGGCCACTGTTCATCTTCAATTTCCTCTTCTATTTCCACTGTTTTGGGTGTTGCTTAACTAGTAGTCACTTGGTGATATGATTTTCCAACTGAGCTGATTGCTAGACCTTGCTGAATTTCCTCATCCCTCTGCTGTTGTGTAATTTTCCTTGATCTCCCCCTTCCCATTTTCTGACGGAGTGCACGTTAGCACTAACGTGCACCGAGAAAAAAAGGAAAGAAAAAGAACTTTTAAAAAAGAAGGATTTTCAAAATAAGTTAATTTTAAAAGTTTGACCAAAATAAGCTATTGACTCCATCTAATAATTACAAGGAAAACAAATGATGCAATGATAGTAGAAATACAACATGGACGATTTAGACGCATGTATTGCTTCCAAATCACACGCAAGCGTACGTGATCACAGGAATAATATAGTAATTTAAAAATCGAATGTTGAACCCACCAGGATATGTGATTAATTATTTACTTAATTAAACTAATGCTTACTATTTATTTAACTGATATACCCCAAAGTTATAACTATGAACTAACTAAAGTAAAATAATATTTGTGATATTTAAGTGAATGCGATAATTATATATATTCGTATCTCAGTCGCAAATTCTTATTTTTACCTTTTTAAGGAATAATCAAAATAGAGTCTCTTTGACCCTTCTCTAATCTAAATAGGAAAACTTTTATAAATAGTCTAGGCTCGAAACTTAATATGGTCAAATAACAATATTTTACGAAATAGGAAAATTTTTATAAATAGCCTAGGCTTGAAACTTGATATGACCAAATAGCAATATTTTATATAATTACACAATATAACCTCCGCTATGTGACCTGGAGAGGAGAAGAGAGGCAGACGAGATCGAGAGAGGGAGGAGAGAGACGAACTATATACTTCGTCAAATTATATGTGTATATCTGCCAAATAATTGTATATGTGTAATTAATATACTTATATATTTGTATATCTGGCAAGCGAGATTGAGAGAGGGAGGAGAAAGGCGAGCAAGAGTGGAGAGAGGCAAATTGTATATGTATATCTATCGAATTGACTATGTATATCTGTCAAAATAATTGTATATATGTAATTGTATATCAGCAAGAAATTGCAGAGAGAGAGAGAAGGAGAGAGAAAATAACAACAAAACCCTAACTATAGCAACAAAATCCTAACTATAACTATAAATTGTGATTTTTTCAAACTATAGTCATATAACATAAATACCTATCATATATTTGCTTAATTATGTTATTTTTCCTAATAACCCTTTCCCAAGTATTTATATTCTCTTTGATCTGTTTACTTTAATTTTATTACTGTTTCGTTTTTCGAGGTCAATTTGATTAAATTTCAAAGCTAAATTGATGTAGCTAAATTTAATATTTAAAATCTAAAATTTAGAAGGTTGAAAATTGTATGAAAAATGTTATAAGTTGCAATCCTTCTCATATTAATATGATGAAAAAATATATCTTAAAATGTTCGTCAAATGTTCATATAGTTTGACCTTGATAAGTAAAGTAATGACAAATAAAAGTGAACAGAGGAAGAATTAATATTTCTTGGAATTTATATTTATCCAACATTTTCCTAATAGTATCATCTACAAACCATATCTATCAACTCTACAATGATAAGATTTTTTAAATCATTGTATTTAATATGGTATCACAATATCAAATATAGTAGTTGATGAATTGAAAAAGACAAAACAATTCAAAGTTAAAATGAGATGTCATACATTAATGCATATTTTAGAATCACAAACTTTTCATGAACACATTCAATACAATTCACCAGGAAAAGAAGATAACATCACAAATCACCACTAACAAAAAAAAAAAAAAAAGAAAAGAATTTCGAGCTTAATAATATTTTTATTCAAGTAATTTTATAACAATAGGATCTAATAAACCTGAAAATAGAATAATTATTTGTTATGAGTGCATTACTAAAAAGTCACTATATTTCTATTAAAATTAGAAAAATGTCCGATTACTATTTCTATTAATATATTGATTGAATCATTGAGAAAAAAATAATAGTATTTTTACACTTTCAACGGAAATGTGTTGTCTAATAAGCTTTGGTTCAACAAGAAATGGATAAGGAAATCATATTTATAATACAAACTTTTTATAAATTCACAAAGGAGAAAACCTCTATTTTTAATAATGATATAACATAGTATTAAATTATATTTATAGTACACAAATTCTTCATATTATTAGCATATACAATTTAATTTCTCAATTAAAATTTTCCCAATGATATATATTCCTATAAAATATATTGTTGTCTCCATCAAATCTTACAATTTCCACTTAATTAGAGCATAATGGAGGTAGTTGTGTGCCATTTTTCCATATAAAACAATTCTCCATTGTGGTGTCATTTTCATTGAAAAATAGCAATACTCAATTCCATTCAAAATTTTAAAAAGATCCCACCAAATTCAAAATCTCATCCACATCCATGCAATAGTATTTTTTTTTCAAAAATTAAAAAGATAGATCGTTTTATAATAAAATAAAGAGCAATTTAGCTTTCTCTTTTTATTTTTAAATAGCAATACATATATCGTTTTATGTTTAAAATCACAAGTTGTATTCCTACTTTTAAAATGTGTTAAAGTACTAGAACTTTATTTCCAGTCAAACACCACACAAGTGATGGTACATAGTATTGTGAAATTCCTCATTAAGCTTTTTTGTACCTTTAATTATTTACCTTCTATTCAGTGAAAGATTCAAATTTTTTATTAAATGAGTTCTAAAAAATAAAATTATAGTGTCTGAAATTTAAATTTAAAATCTTACGGTCAATTTTTAAACTTTTAAATCACTGAAGCAATCTCTAGTCTTGTATTCAAGATATATATATATATGTCAGAATTTTCGTTAAAGGGAATTCAAAATTTTAAGAAGTAGATACATGAACTAATCGAAGGACAGTTCGACATCTATTATATATATACATAAAAAATTATTTTTATTATATATAAATAGTATAATTTTTTGTCGAAGGAGGTTCGGATGAGCCCTCTCATCTCCTAATGTGGCTTTGCCACTGTATATATACATACATACACACACATATACATACACACATCAAAGATAAAAAATAAAAATTTTATATATATTGTAATTTTTGCCGAGAGAATTCAGATAAACACTCTCACCTCCTCCTATATCCACTTTTTTGCTTCTCTCTGTCCCCTGATTTTCACTTTCCCTAGCTTGTATAACTATATTTATAGGGGTGCAAAATCTCTACTTACCTTTCAATAGAATTTAAAAAAAAAAAAAAAACACTTTGTGGACAAAATGTGGTTGAAGTACTCTAATTCTACTGACAATGAAGAGGAAGAAGAAACATTTTCAAGAAAAGAATTTCCTCTTGGAATTGTGACTGCACAAGAAGAGTTTGATTTCTACTCTTGTTGTGGTGCTGCTTCTTATTTGAAAAATTCAACAATGTGCACAGCAGATGAACTTTTCTTCCAAGGCCAAATTTTACCTCACATCGGTGTCAGGGGCGGAGCTACGTGTACAAAAGCAAGTTTAGCTGAATACTCCTCACTA
>JAABOM020059290.1:0-12984 GCA_011800125.2 Solanum clarkiae
CATAAGTTGATAGTATTTGATGGTCCATGAGTCTTCCCAAATGAACTCTAATGATTTGTCTATTCAATTGTTTCCAAATGATTGTTATAAGCATTGAGCTAATGATAGAGAGTTGAATTGATAATATGATAGGAGTCTCTATGAGACCGATCGAATGATGAGAGCCTCTACAAGGCTAATTTGAGATGAGTTTATTAAGATAGTTTGATTGGATAGATTGTTTTATGAGCATTTGAGTCATGGGAGGAGTATCGGGCACCGAAATAATAAGAGTTAATCCAACTCAAACTTGTCAAACTATGTAGCCAAGCGTACTTGAGGATTAGAACCATCACATCACTTTATGTTGAGGTTCCCTCTGATTAGAAGTCCTTGAAATTAATAATGGACTTATAGATTGTTGTCTCCATTTGGACTTGTCCATTATGGTTTTGATTAGTTCTCTGCCTAGCAAGTACGGAACGATTGTGGCAACATCAGCGTGATTGTTGTACAGTCACTGGCTTATAAGTGATTATTGTCGGATAATAGAAACTCCTAGAAAGTTTCCCCATTGAGTACTTTAAGTCGAGATAAGATGAGATGAGTTGAGTTGAGTTCCCTTTGAGATGAGTCTGATTTGATTGATAAGGTTGATTTGTTGATGGATCACTTATCTACTCTTTATTCTAGCATTAGATAGATACTTGACGTTTTGATTGGTTATTGTTGTAAATTGATGTTGTTTTATATTATTCTACCTGTTTTGATTTCATTCAGCTGTTTTACATACTGTATATTCCACGTACTGACACCACTTGTGGATGCATCATTTTATGATGCAGATGCAGGGATTAAAGATTATCAACAAGCGCATCGTTGAGGATCTAGGATGCTCAACTAATTGGTGAGCCTCCCCTACTCCGGAGGATTCATTTTTATTGATTTCATCTTACTTTAGAGTTATATTTGATTAACTTTATTTTAATTGAGGTAGTCATGGGTCTCTCATTGGCACCACTTGATAGTGATAGAGACTTCATAGACTAGAGTCGAATGTTGATTGTTAAGACTTGTTGAGTTAGTTCTTTCTACTAACCTTTCATTTATTATATTGTTTTGAGATTAGATAGATGTGCCCATTTACATTCCTTATGCCTTCCGTTGATTAGTAGAGTTTATTGATTGGATGAATGTGATGAGGCCAAGTAGTTCGCTTGGGGACTAGCAATAGTCTCTGGGTGCCAACCACATCTAGGGTACCCTCCCGAGGCGTGACATTCAAGTTCTTATTTGGGGCACCGCCAAATAACCTTGATTATTTGCTCATTGCTTTCTTCCCTAGATTAATATTTAACTAATTTCTTTAGTGTTGCTTTTTCGTCTTTTCTTCTTATTATGTCGTCTTTGGTGTTCTTTATTCGTCAACTTGATTAACTCCTTGAGGCTTTATTAGATTAACTACAAATGGTCTACAGTGAAAGGGAGTGAAATTAAGAAAATGAAAGTAATTTCAAAAGAATGGTTGAAAATTTTGATGAAAATGATCATTTATAGATAAATTTACTAGCAATGGTTCAATAAAGTTCTAAAGATTTAGTTCTTAAACTTTGTAGAAAGGTAAGTGTGAATGAGAAGTGCTATAGAAAACGTATTATATATTGTCGCATTAAGGAAGTGGACATTTAGAAAAGGATAATTTAGAATTTAGATGAACATGGCAGTTGGAAAATTCTTTCTTCAATATGAAATCTAGATTTTGTTGCTTGCATTTTAGAAAGAAATTTGATTTTAGATTGCTCGATTTGTTGATTTAGTTGTTTTGTTCTTTTTCAATCCATCAGTGAGTTTGTTGACTTCTCCACATAATCTTTTTCTTGTAAAAGAGGCCACATAAAGTTCTTTGCTTCCTCATGAACCTATTCTGCCTTCAATTTGATTGATCGGATTTTAGTAGCAGCTACTGATTGAAAGGGCTATATAGAGATTATAACTCGACCAGAGGTGTTGAATTCCAAATGAGGACCTTAGAAATCGTTTATAAGAATGTCAAGGCTTGGATTTGGGACACTGCTTAGAGGATCAGACCAGATAATTTGACATTGTAAAAAAATATATGGTTGGTGCATTTTGTATTATTGATATAGTTATGTTTATCCATGTAAATACATATACGATAGTTGTTATGTTAGAATTCTCACAAGACACAAGTTTGATCTCTTTCAATGTCATCTGATAACGTTAACTAATTAGCACATTCTATATATGTTGCTCCACAAATTTGATTTTTTTGCCAGTGTATTAAAATATATATGGATAATTCAATGCTCTGTAATTTACCTTTTGATGTATCCCATATTTATGACAATATAAGATATAACTTTTAGGATATCATATGTGAATTATCGAACTTACTCAATAATTGATGAAATAGCGCTTTATGACGTACAATATTAGTGCGAAGTTAATAATGAACATGCTAGAAGAGAAAAATAGTGCAAAATTAATAATGAGTCACAATATCTCCTGCTAGGCTTTAATAAAGTATTAAAGAGAATACTCCCTTCCTTGCTATATAACTTTTGAGTTAGTATGCAGAATTCTGTAGAAATCAAAGGTGTAAAGAGAGTTAGTTGGTGACAACTGGACTTGGTTGGTTAGGAATTAGTTAAAGTTAGTTAGAACTAACCACCAATTAGAGAATGACATGTAGATGATTAGTTAGTGATAAGTTATAATTAGAGCATTATATAAACATGTAATATTGATGTACAACGCAGTTTTTGGTAGAATGAGAATTCACTTTGGCTCCTTCTCTATCTTCTCTACTCTTCTTCTTCATTAAGCTCATCAATGGCAGTTAGGATTGCCAAATTTAACATGGTATTAGAGCTTGGTCCAACATGATCCAAAATTGATGAGCTTCTTCTTCTTCCTCCTCTTTCTCTTCTCCTTCTTCTTCACCTCGCTGCTCAAACCTCTTTTTTGAATTAAAGTGAATTATCATGGCTGACACTACATCAGCTTCTAATTCAGGTTCCAAACGAATAATTGCTCAGCTGGATTGCAATGATCCATTGTACATGCAACACTCGAACACCCCAGGTATATCTTTTGTGCCTCAATTACTGATTGGAGCTGAAAACTACTCAGAATAGAGTAGATCTATGACACCCTGTAATTACATACTCTTATGTATCTATGTTTCAAGCCTCGTTTGTGTAGGTGGGGAATGTATTAGGGTCGTGGGAGAATTCTAGTACTTAGACGAGTTCAAGACTTCCCTATGAGTTTAGTTTAGGGTGTTGGTTTATGCAAGGGTCAACTTTAAACGAGCATAACTTGGAACTGGATGACCCACGAATGTCAAATAAAAACCCTTTGAGTTAGCTTTCTAAAGCACTTGGTTTCACCTCATTCTAAGTTCGGATGAAGGAGTTGTGACTGTTTTCGTAAGACCCTCCCGTGCAATAAAACCACACGGACATCCTGACGGGCATTGGGGATTTCCCGGGCCTTCTGGGCTGCCTTGAACTAGAAAAGACCATTTTTGTTCTAAGGCATGTGACACTGCCAGTGGCACGGGCTGTGTGGCTTGCCACTGATCGTGTGGCTAGCCGTGGTATGTGTGCAAGCGAAGCTTAGTGAGCATGGGAGGAGTTTTTGGCCAAGTGTTGTGCCACGGCCATCCACACGAGCCGTCGCAGGTCTCATGAGCTGTGGTCCTTGGCATGGGGTCTCCTGACAACATTTTCTCACCAAGTGTAACTCCACAGGCCACTACACGGACCGTGTGGTACCACATGGCCCGTGGAGGCTCTCGTCAGAGTGACGATGTCGTTAATTTTTCTAAGTGTTCCAACTTCCAATTTTCGACTAAGTATCATCTCACGGGCACTCCACATGACCCCTGGAGTGCCGCACGACCCGTGGGGCCTTTAGTGGGTCATCACTTTGCAAATTTTTTCATTCATTTATTAATGGCGTTTTCATGAATTTAATCTACTCTAATGACCTTTTTAGACTTCCAATGCTATTTTAACCTCCCCAAAAGACCTAAACCCTATTCCAAAGGATCAAAGTCATTACTCTCAACTTGAACACACTCTCAAATTCTCTCAAGAGCCTCCATCAAAACCCCAATACAAATTCAAGGAAACTCAAGAGCAAGCTTTGGATTCCAAGACCCACTTCCAAGCTTCAAGTCTTTCACAACTCAAATTTCAAGAAACTCAAAGTATAAGGTATATGGGTTTCAGCCATTGGGTCCTTTCACCCATAGTGCCTAATCTTCCATTTCTATGAAAATTACATGTTCTCAAGTTGTGTCGCTTATTGGTATTATTTATTAGTGATTATGATTATATACTATATTGGGGTTTCATGAAAGTGTGATTGAAAACACATGTTTACTCATTTTAAGTTTATACCATGAGATGATTTACCTATTATGATTATGCATGTTTTAAGCTATAGAACTATGATCTCTCTTGATATTTGATAGGGGTTTTCAACGTACTTCACATGAGGGTTTTACCATGTATTGGTGGGTTGATTTATATTAGAATTTCTCGCACGATTTCTTTTTTGAATTGCACGGTTTTATACTAGCATAACACACCCCAAGTGTTTGATAAAATGTCCGGTTATGGATTCTTGAGTCATTAAACGTCTAATATATATCTTATGAGTTAAGTGACTTTAAGATGATGAAAGAAATGTTTATATGAGTTGTTTCCATGAAAAGTACTTATAGTATTGTAAGTTGACCATGCCTAGTTGAGGAGGTGATGCCTCAATCACCATGAATGGTAGGGTGAGACAACCATCAACCAATTGAGGGGTTGATACCTCAATCACTATGGATGGTAGGGTGAGACAACCATCAAACAATTGAGGGGTTGATACCTTAATCACCATGGATGATAGGGTGAGACAACCATCAGCCAATTGAGGGGTTGATACCTCACCATGGATGGTAGGGTGTGACAATCCATCATAATGTTGATCTCTTCTTACATATGTAATATGTTCTATATAAGCATGTTTTACTTTAAGCATCATTCATATATGTCATATTGCTATTATGCTATCCATTGCTTATGATATTGCATTTTGCCTATATTGGTATCTTTTGATGCATTGCATCCTACATACTTATACATTCAAATGTACTAACGCATACTCTATGCCTATATGATGTTACTATGTAGGAACCGGAGCCCCACTTGATCATCCTCCTCTTCCACTGGCTAGTACGATTTCTTTCAAAGCAAGTTGGTGAGTCCTCAACTCCGAGGACATACTTCTCTTGATTTATTCTATGTATTGACGCTTCTTATGTTGTGGAAACTTATGGCTATGAGGGTGAGCTCGGAGATTGTCTTGGCCCCCGCTCTTATCTATGTATTAGAGGTGTTGTTGGAACCTTATGATATGCTAATGCTATGTTATTGGCTTGTTATGTTTCTATGGTATCAAAGATGTCCCTTAGCCCCGTATTTCCCTTTTTTCATCTATTGTTGTTGTCTAATTGCTTCCGCGACCAAAGATGTGTAATGAGATACTAAGAGGCTTATTTGGGGCCCCTTCGGGTTTCCCATTCGCCGTGTCACCTCTAGTCCCTAGGTCCGGGTCGTGACAAACTTGGTACCAGAGCACTAGGTTGATAATGGTCCTCGGCATCCAACACACCGCATTGATTAGAGTCTTATTCATGGTTGCGTTGTGCACCACAACTATAAGTAAGAGGCTATGAGACGTTTTAGGAAAATTTTCCCTTCTTCATGATCTATGTCGTGCTATAGAAGTTAGGTAAGGTTTCCCCTCTAACGAATGTTCTTTCTATTTTTAGGTCATGCCTAACAGAAGAGGAAGAAGAGCCTGCACACCCGAGGAACAACCGACTCATAAAGAGCTTTGGGATACTCTCACCTTGCTAGCTCAAGCCATGGCTAATCAAGTCAACCAAGGGGCCCAAGCCCGTCATGCTCCTACTCCGGCATTTAGGGTTAGGGATTTCATGAAGATAAACCCACCGGAGTTCAATGGATCTAAAGTGGATGAGGACCCTCAAGAGTGTATTGATGAGATGTACAAAGTGTTGTCTAATATGGGTGTGAGATCGGAAGAGAAGGAGGAGTTGGTGGCTTACCAATTCAAGGGGGTGGCCCAAATTTGGTATACTCAATGGAAGGAGGAGAAGGGGGTTAACAATGTGATTCTATAGGAGGAGTTTAAGGCGGCATTCCTCAACCGATTATTCCCTTTTGAGCTCAGGTAGGCCAAAATGATGGAGTTCATAAATTCAAAGCAAAGATCTATGAGCGTGAGGGAGTATGCCCTCAAGTTCAACCAACTTTCTAAATATTCTCCGCAATTGGTGGCCAAGCGAAGGTCTAGGATGAATAAATTTGTGATGGGTGTACCCGATTTGGTGAATTAAGAATATTGTGCCACCATGTTGATAGGAAACATGAACTTGTTCCGCCTTATGACTTATGCTAAACAATTGGAGGGGGAGAAGTTGAGAAAGAGAAGGGGTAATGAGGCCAGGATGACCCATTTTGATGGTAAATTCCAAGTTCCCAAAGGTGGCCGATTTCATCAAGGCCAAGGGTCTTCTCATGCTCCTAGTAGAAGGTTTGCCAATGACAACCCAAGGGTCTAAGGTGATGGTGGTGTGGGGCCTAATGCTATATGTCCAAAATATGGTAGGGGCCATTGTGGCCCATGTTTAAGGGACACTAATGCTTGCTATAGTTGTGGAGAAGTGGGTCACAAGAAGGTTGATTGCCCTCGTAATCACAACAAGGGTAAAAATGTTCGTCCATAAGGCGGGGGTGTAAATGCAGTTCCTTTGGGGAGAGGAGGCCAACAAGGTGGTGCCTCAAGGTACAATAGGTTCTATGCCATTCAAGGGAGGCAAGGGGTGGATAAGGTGCCCGATGTCATCACCGGTATATAAAATATATGACATTGCTACTGATAAATTTATCATGAGCAAAGATGTTAAATTTCATGAAACCATATTCCCTTTTACACACCCTAAGTCCAAATTTCTACCTGCTTCTTCAATCTCATCTGACCATTTCATCACCTCACCTTCTATTGATCCTTTACTCTCTTCAGTTCCTCACAGACTCTATTTTACCAGTCACAGTTCCCACTGAACCTATTTCTATCTCATCTTCTTCTCCTACTTCTACTTCCTCTCCTGATCCTCCTCCCAGAAGGTCTAATAGAGCTTCTAGGCCATCTATTTAGCTCACTAGTTATGTACATCCTCCCTTGCTATCTACTAATCCATCCTCATTTGTTTCAGCCTTTACTTGTTCACTCTATCCTATCCAATCCTATCTCTCTAATTCTAACCTGTTCTCACCTTTCAAGGCTTTCCTTGCCTCTTTTTCTTCTATTAATGAACCTACCACCTGTCACGACCCAAGCCTAGGGTATTGACGTCACATGAATGGGGACCCAAAGGGTCCCAAACAAGCCTCTTAGAATATCGATCACACATCCTTGGTCGCGGAAGCAAAATAAACAACAACGAAAGATATAATAAAAAGGGGAGCCGGACTAAGGAAAAAGTTGAAATTCATAAAACATAAAGAGCCAAGCTCATAGATAAGTACATCATAATATCCAATAACACCTCTAACATGGAATAGAGCAGGGACCAAGATACTTTCCGGGCTCACCCTCATAGTAACAAATGTTCAATATAAAGAAGTCTCGAAATAGCAAGAGTAATAAAGATAGTGTCCTCGGACTTGAGGACTCACCAAAGCTAGCTTCAAAGGATCGTACTAGCCACGTGAAATATGATCAAATGGTGCTTTGGTCTCTACATGGTAATATCATGTAGGCATAGAGTATGCGTTAGTACGTTTGAATGTACTAAGTATGTAGGATGTAATCAACAAGACATAAGCCAATATAGTCAAAATGTACAATAATAAGCAATAGATAAGTGTAATCTCAATATGACATGCATGATGAATGCTTGAAGTAAAACATGTTTGTAAATCGTTCAACTTGCATAGAACATAATACATGTGTGGGAAGAGACCCTAGCCGACAAAAGTAAGGCCAAACGAGCTACAAATTGGAATCCTAATGATTACCCCTCATTGGTAAAAAGGCAGTTTACTTGCCAAGGTAAACCATACTTCACCTTATGGGATCCCGTCCCATTTCGGAGAAGTAACCCTCCTTACGGGAACCCGTCCCGTTTCAGAGTGGGTTCATGATAAAATGCATTAAATGGATTCATTAGTATAGCAAGGGAAAAGTATAATCCTATGTTGGCACATAGTTTGAGGAAAGGAGTATGGACCCTTGAAGATAGTCCACGCCGACATTCAATCCATTGGTGCTAAGTCTAATCCCACGGACTACTTGTAATAATCACACTTTAATAATTTGTCAAAAACATAAGAACATGACATGAGTAGCTCTTAAACATGCTTGACTTCTAATGGTGAGCCTAACTTGAAATATGAGAGTAGATTATAGTCAAACATGAACCATTTCTTTAACATGAATGACTCACAAAAGGTAAAAATCTTGGAAATAGGGGTAGACTTGATACTTGCAACATCATAGATAATTTTCGTGAATTCAATACATACTTGAAAGCCCTTAATCATCATATAGTCACTTGACATGTAAATTATGTAATAGATCATCAATAACTTGAGAATTCTTGACTTGATATTTTATCAGACACTTGGTGGGTTCATGATATTAGTTCAAAATCATGTAATTCGAGAGTGAAATAAGATGAAAAAACTTAATATAAATCAACCCACCAACATGTAGTAAAACCCTCATGTAGGGTACCTTGAAATTCATTATCAAATCTCATAATAGATCATAGTTTCATAGCTCAAAACATGCATAGTTTCAATAAACAAAATTAATTCATAGTATAAGCTTGAAATAGATAGTTATGCATAATCAATCAACATTTCATAAAACCCTAACATGATTCATGCTCATAATACATAATAAGAGATATCCATAGGTAATACAACTTGAAAATATGTCATTTTCATGAAAAGAAAGATTGGGCTCCATGGCTGAAAGGACCTAACGGATAAAACCCACATACCGTAAACTTGCTTGAGATGAGCTTGAAGAGAACTTAGAGCTTGAAGAGAATACTTGAGTTACAAAGTTAAGCTTGAAATCCTTGAAATTTGAATGAGATATTTGGTTAAGTTTTGGAAAGGTTCTCGTGAGGGTTTTGAGTGATATAGGGTTGAAAATTGCTAAGTATGGGTGTTTTCACGCATAAGTAGGCATGAGGCTATGACCCCAATGCCCTTGGCTGACACAAAAAAATTAAGTCAAAATTTGTACCGATTCACGTCTGGTCCACGACATAGACCCAACGCGAAGAAAACTTTTACACTGCTCCGTGCCCAGTCCACGTCTCGGCCTGGTCGCGGATGCACACTGGAATTGAAAATTTGTGAAATTTATTTTTCACTACGGGTCCTCTAAAATTCGGGTTATATTCATTCCCTACTCAATTTTGCCCCTGATCGAGAATATGAAGTTTAATTTTTGATATCATGCATGAATTTTGAGATATAAGAAAATTACCATTATGGACATTTTCGAAACATATTTTTGAGGCGTTTTACGACCTACTCACAAGCGATTCAGAATCCTAGATGGATTCATGCTATGAATCTTAAACTTGAGTCTTTGAATCAAAACCACAGTTAGGAAGTTGTAGATTTACCTTATGACAAAGTTCCTATTGGATCAAAATGGATACAAAGTAAAGTATAATGTTGATGATACTATTGAGAGATTTAAGGCCAGGTTAGTGGCTAAGTGGTATACTCAACAGAAAGGCATTGATTTCCATGATACTTTCTCCCCTATTGCCAAAATGACCACGGTGAGAACTGTCATTGCTCTTGCTGCCCTTAAGCATTGGTCTATCTTCCAGATGGATGTTCATAATGCCTTCTTAAGTAGTGAGCTCTCTGAGGAAGTTTATATTTCCTTACCATAGGGATTTAGTAGCTAGGGGGAGAACAAAGTATGTAGGTTACTCAAATCCCTTTATAGACTTAAACAGGCATCTAGACAGTGAAATCTGAAGTTAAGACAGGCTTTAACAAAATCTGGTTTCACACAAAGTAAGCATGATCGTTCACTCTTTATAAAGTCTAACAATAGGAACCTAGTAGTGATTCCTGTCTATGTGGATGACTTACTTATCACAGAGTCAGATCTCCAAGAGATTAATGCATCTTCGAAAAACTTACATAAGAACTTCAAAATGAATGATCTAGGTGAATTAAAGTATTTTCTGGGGATTGAGCTTGCCAGATCAAATGAGAGATACTTATGTCACAAAGGAATTATTCTTTGGAAATGATTTCAGATGCTGGTCTAAGTGGAGCTAAACCAAAATGGACCCCAACGGAACAAAACCTGAAGCTCACTAGCAATGAATATGATTCGAACTTTCCAACTAATTCAGATGATAAGCTTCTGGAAGATAAATGAGTATACCAAAGCAATGCAGTCATTGAATCAGTTCATGCATGTACCAAAGAAGTTTCACTATGAAGAAGTACTACATGTTGTGAAATACATTAAGAATTAGCAAGGGCTAGGGCTCTTAATGTCAAGTAAAGGTAGTGAGAAAGTAGAAGCTTACTGTGATTCTGATTGGGCTTCATGTCCCATGTCTAGGAAGTCTATAGCTGGATTTTGCATTAAGCTACGAACATCACTAATTTCTTCGAAAGCTAAGAAGCAAACAACCATTTCAAAGAGTTTTGCTGAGGCAGAATACAGATGTATGGCACAAACAATGGCTGAATTGACTTGGTTGAAAGGGCTACTACAAGAACTACAAGTCAAGGTATAACTGTCAATGGAGTTATACTGTCATAACAAGGTTGCTCTACAAATAGCAGCCAATCCCATGTATCATGAAAGAACAAAACACAGAGAGATTGACTATCATTTCATAAGAAAAAAGTTACAGGATGGACTAATTAAGATTGGTCATATTACAAGCAAGAAGCGACCCGCTGACATCCTCACAAAGGCATTAGGACATCAACAACATGCAGCATTGATAGTCAAGTTGGGAATGAAGAAGTTTTTTCATTCACAACTTGAGGGGGAGTGTAGAAATCAAAGTTGTAAAGAGAGTTAGTTAATGACAGTTGGACTTAGTTGGTTAGAAATTAGTTAAAATTAGTAAGAACTAACCACCAATTAGAGAATGACATGTGGATGATTAGTTAGTGATTAGTTACAATTAGAGCATTATATATACATGTAATATTGATGTACAGTGCAGTTTTTGGTGGAATGAGAATTCACTTTGGCTCCTTCTCTATTTTCTCTATTGTTCTTCTTCTTCATTAAGCTCATCAATGGCAGTTGGGATTGCCAAATTTAACAAATTCTAATGAAGCAGTTGGGATTGCCAAATTTAACAAATTCTAATGTGATAAATTCATTAATGTCTTTTTAATATGTGACTAAAAAAGTACTGATGCTTGATGAAATTGTTAGCTACATGTAATTCCTCCGATCGCAAATTGAATTATACTGCTTACGTGGCATTTGTTTTAGAATTTACAAAATTTGGCTCTCCAATCTTAGCATTGAGCTTCGAAAAAGTATTTATAGATCTATTTTTACTAGAAAAGAAAATTTTAAAAAATAATTTTGACCAGTCGAGGTCTTTGTATACTCAACTCTCTTCAGACCTCATCGACCACTTTGTGAGACTATTTAACTATGTGAGTTGTTAAAAGTATTTTCAATTTTTTTTTTTTTGAAATCTATCAAACTTCAATATTAATCATAATTTGTAATTGTGTTCGAAATGATGGGGGCTAAATATTGTATGTGTACTTTCATGTAATATTTACCTAATCTCAATTCAAGATTGGACTTGAACATGAAATCTACTCTTTCCAAGTTGTAACTCAGCTTGTAATATTCATAGGTTATACTTTTAATTTCTTAAATATAATTGCTCATAAATTTCATGTCAGTTTCATATTATTTAATTAGTTGAATTATCGTACTAATAGATATAATTGTTGAGCTTGAAATTTAGAATTAAGAAGTTGCTTGACAGGAAGCTATAGCCCCATGTCCCAGTAGATCCATTAAGAAAAGAGGAATCAAGTTTACTTGTAATTTTAGGCGTATCGTATTAATATTTTTGTTCTTTAGAATATTGTATCCTATATGTTTAATATGATTTCGATTTTACTCCATTTCTTAAATATTATTTTTATTTTGCCTAATGCTAAAAGATAATATTCATATATCAAAATTATTCACTTGCTTACACTTCTGATTGATTCTTTTTCATGTATATATAATATCGTCGTACACTTCTTTCAAATAGTAGTACTTCTTCAATCTTGACTTATGTGTCATAATTCGAATTTCATGAGCTGGATAATTTATTATTGACCATAAATTCATAAATAAAATTTTTGATTTTAAAAAAAATAAAATTTACATATTTAAAAACTACATTAAAACTAATATAAATCACAATAATTGACATTTCAAATATACAAAAAAAATTATAATTAAAGAAAAACTGTTTGAATCTCAAAAATAGGAGAAATACTTAATATATTCTATCTTGAAAAAATATATAAAGTATTTTATATATTAAATTACAAAAATATCACTTAAATACTAATATTGAGCTAATTACCGCGCGAAGTGCATCTATTTTACTAGTGTTTAATAATAATCAAAATAAACTTTTTCCTACTACTATATATTATGAGAGTTAGTTAAACAACAACAACATATCCAGTGAAATCTCACAAGTGGAGTCTGGGGAGGGTAGAATGTACGCAGACCTTACCACTACTTTATAGAAGTAGAGAGGTTGTTTCCTGAGAATCCTCATCTCAAAACCCATAAGCAGAAAGAACTAGATATGACAAAAAGGAAAGGGAAGGGAACAGAAAGAGTGACTAA
>JAABOM020059291.1:0-12984 GCA_011800125.2 Solanum clarkiae
TATGCACGCCAAATTCACTTGATACTCTAATCATGTACCGAAAATATACTTAAGTTCAAATTACACGGCATCCACAATAAAATTTACCAATTGTATAATTGTCCTTAGTTTAAAGAGATACGGTGTCTAACAAGAAGTGCCACACAACCCGTGTGGGATCCAAGTGTGACGTGCCTTAGCTCGAAACTCTGCACCAAGGCCACACTCCCAAAATTTATGGCCAAGTGTAGTACCACTAGAGGCCACACGGTCCGTGTCACACGGGCTGTATAGTCTCCCTTAAGATGAAATTTAGTCCAAATTTTGTCCAAAAACAAAATCCTCAAGTTCCAATGAAGTTGTACAATATCCGGCCATTACAGTAATTCTAACAAATGAACCATTTGATCAGTAATGGATGTTACCTCATGATCTACCAGCAATATTGAAACTTCTTCTATTAGGCCACAAAAAGGGACTTCCATTTGATTAATTTGTCCTTTCGATGGTCTGAGAACTTTCTTCTTCAGACATAACAAGAAAGAGATGTATGAAACTAATTCATTATATAAAAAAGATGAATTATTTTGGTGGAATAATTAACTATTTTGATATATTTGTTATTAATGCTCTAAGGTAGAATTCACTTACCCTTGAAAGCCTCTTTTCATAATATTCTTTACTTGGTTATGAGATGTTTAGAGTAGACCAAGTAAATAATTTTCATTTATTTAAATATCTTGATAGCCCTTCAAACTTGATACAATTTATGAATTAGACACTTAACTTATTTAGTGACCAGGTAGACACCACACATATACATGCATCTCATGGATACCTAATGCTGACATGGCTAATTTGTGGGTATTACACTTCACATTTGCATATTTAAAAGATTACATTAATCAATTTCCTTTTTTCCCTCTCAAAATTTTCAATGTACTTCTTTTCTCATTTTAGTTGAAAATATTAGCCAGGTAAAATTTATCCCATTAAGAAGGTGAATTGATCCTAAGTTACAACTCTAGTTTGATCCACAATACTTGAGCTATAATACAAGTTATAAATTATGTCATGTTAATTAACTCATTGTGTAGTTCAATTTAAATCACAAATACTGCAAATGCTTGAGTTATTATACTAGTGAATCACAATTAAAAAAGAATTTCTTAGAAAATTTGAATTTTGGTCAACTTCTATTCTCTAATAATCAAATTGTATAATTGTTGGGTTCTGTCATGACCCAAGCCTATGGTCTAGACGTGATACGACGAATAGGAAGTCTGAAGACAACCCAAACAAGCCTCTTAGCATATCATGTACACATCCTTGATTGTGGAAGTAAAATAAAACAATAACAAGAGTCAATTTTTCAAAAAGGGAAGCGAGACTAAGGGAAGTCTTTCATAATCATAGAAACATAAGGAGCAGGGGCCAAAACACTTCCCGGATTCACCCTCATGATAATAAGTATCCGACATAAAGAAGAAGTCTCAAAATAGCATGAGTAATAAAGATATTGTCCTCAGAGTTGAGCACTTACCAAAGCTTTCTTCAAAGAACCAAACTAGCAACATGGAGGAGGATGATCGAAAGTAGCTCCGGTCCCTACGTAGTAATATCATATAGGCATAGATCATGTGTTAATAGTTGGAATGTACTAAGCATGCGGGGTGCAATGAAACAAATACATAAGCCATAATATTTAAAAATACATACATATAGGCACTGGATATAATCTCAATATGACATGTATGACCAATGCTTGTAATAAAACATACATGTAATATATTTTACTTGCATAATATATCATACATATGTGGGAGAAGACCTTAACCGACATAGACCAAGCGAGTTACTACTTGGAATCAAAGGTATGACAATCCCTTGGTGAAGTGACGAGGCATGACACCTCCTCGATAAGGTGACTAGGCATGACACCCCTCGATGAAGTGTGGTCTTCTTGCCAAGGTAAACCAAACATGATAATATGACAACATGAATTAGATGGATCCACTAGCATAGCCCATTTAGGGAAATAATATCATCCTATGATGGCACATAGTTTAGAGACTAAAAACTTTATATAAGAACCCCTTGAGTCAAGCTTGGGATTATTGTAGTTGGTTATCTTCCACTTATCTATATAGTTAGACTGCTATATCTTCCGCTTTTGTTGTTTTTGTTAACTTGTTTGTGTTTCGGGTTGACTCGGCTTGGTGGGTGCCATCATACCCGATTTTTGGGTTGTGACAAAAAATCATTGGATTTATTACTCAATGTATTAGTACCTCAGCAGCAAGGTAATTAACATAATACCAGATCATACATGCTGATCATAAAAATCCTTCCCCATGAAACGGGCAATACGATATGACCGACGGGGAACTGAAGGCCAGCTTGTGAAGAAGTCAGAAGGAGAGAGATGATCTGGAGAAAATGAAGTCCATCAAATCCTAGAAATTGATGCCTTAGATTGTGATTCAATAATATCCACCACATATTACATATAGCTTCTGAATACCAGAACTTCCCAACAAGATACTCTAAATGTTACAACAAAATATCAAGACAAAAATGGTAAGTTGATGACACTTAGCATCATTCCTACTTGATGCAAGTGCTGCTAGATATTCCAACTGTAGCTTTAAGATAACTCACAAATTTTTTCCTGTGGTGTTTTTGTAAAAATATCATCTAGGTGATCTTCACTGCAATAATGCAAAATTTTGAACTTCGTTCTCCCTTTCAAATTCTCTAATTGAATGATATTTGATTTTAGTGTGTTTGGTTGCTTGTTATTTGGTAAAGCCTTCTTTGGAACATAACTATTAGGATTTTGTTATAATCCTTTTATTAGGCATGGAGAAGAATCCAATGATTGCGCTTTATCAAGAACAAGAATCACTATGTCAAGGTAGGAATCTAAACGTATCTATTAATGCGAGATTGGAAGACAAAAAGCTTGAAGAGGATAATCATGCCTTGAAGAACTCCATGGTCTTGGGATATCCAGTGAGGGATGTTTTTGACAAAGAGTGAATAGTGAAAGAGTTCCAACTGGAAATCATGTTTTCAAGTTTGAAATGAAAAGAAATCTCGATCAATCAAAAATTACTCGTGAATTAGTGTCACTACCAGTTAATTTAGTCAAGGTAAATAATTTTCTTGAAAATGTTAACAATGCAACAAAATTGATTATGAAGTCATAGTTTATTATGGACTATGATGTCTTGCAAGGAAAACAGAAGATGTTGATTCCTACTATTAATGAATAGATGATGAGAGACCATATCAACATGCATATCTAGATTGGCATTACATGTCTAGGCCGCAAGGTTGCCATTACACTAGAGGATGCTCGAATTTTGAGCAATGCTTGAAGCAAAAGATTGCTATCACTTTTGTTATATATTTTTTTGTAAAAATGAAGATTGGAGAAATGCTCTAGTGCTTGTAATATCGCTCAAAATCGGAGCACTAGTTGTGTAACAGCAACCTGGAGGCCTAGAGAGATAATACCGATTTGGACATTGCATGCTGGCAATGTCAATGAATGGTGGAAGTTTCTCTTGATCTATTTCATTGAAGTCACGGGTCGGTATTGTTTTATTTTCTTTGTAAGACATAATTTTCCACAGTGAACGCTAACTGCATAATCAATTTTGTTGCATTTTAACAATTTCACAAAAATGATGTATCTCGATTAAATTTAATGGCCTTTGCACTAGTTCACGAGTAACTTTTGGTTGGCGAAGATTTATTTTTATCTCAAACTTGAAAATGTATTTTCTAGTCGGAGATCTTTCTTGCCGACACTGGTCACAATGTAAAGCCCATCATAAATATAACTTATTTCACCTTTTCTAATATTCACTCTATGTCGACTATAAATAAACATCACCAAAGATTCCTTGCCATGCTAGTAGTCTTGTCCATATTCCTGCATTGATATACTCTTCTTTGGATATATTCTTTTTTTTTTTATATTATGTGCCCTTGTCATCTAATATTAAATGCATGTTTAATAAGTCATACGCTTTGTATATCCGCATACTTAGTATATTCAAATGTACTAATACATGCTTTTGCCTACATGATTTAACCATGTAGGGACTGGAGACTATTTTCATCCACTGTTTGACAGCTCGATCAGATTTGTGAAAGTGTTGTGGTGAGTCCTATCTATCAAGGACAAGCAACCATCTATCTACCTTATGTTGTTCCTGTTTTTCTATTTACTTTGAGGGTGAGCCTGGGACATGTCTTGGGCCCCATCCCATCTTATGTCTAGAGGCATTGTTAGACATCTTATAGACTCTTGTCGAATCTATATGTTACGTGTTGTATTTAAAGCTTATGATTATGGTTATGAAACTCCCCAAAATGCACGAAAATGTGCGTAGGAAATGCCCACAATCATAATTTTCATATATCTCAAAATCCATGCGTCATACCGAAAATTCGACTTTATATTCTTGTTCAGGGGGTCAAATTGAGTGAAAATGGGTCTAATCCGGATTTTAGAGAAAATGAATCGCAATTTTAATTTCCCAAAAATTGAATTCCAGTGAGGTTTCTTCGTCCTCGGCTCGTTTGGGGCGCCTCAGTGTAATTTTTGTACAGTTTTTCACTTCAGCCCAAGCTCTTAGATCTTCAGCATAAGCCTTCCCATGCATGAAAATACCTTCTTAGCCATATTTAACATTCATATCATTCAAGACATTCCCCAATACTCACTCAAACACTTAGACTCATATTTCACTCCAAATTTCAAGTCCCAAAACTCATCCGGATCTTAAGGTTCTTATTCAAGCTTCAACTCTCCATCTCCAATCTTCTTAAAGAATTTTCCAAATCAAAGGTATGTGGCTTTTATTCATGGGTTCCTTTCACCCATGATGCCCAAGCTCCCTATTTACTTAAATTGCATGATTTCAAGTTGATTTACTTATAGGTCTTACTTATTATGAATTAGGCTATGAACTATGTTGGGGTTTCATGAAATTGTGACTGTTTTACAATGTTTAGAGCTATGAATTTATGACCCATTGTGGGATTTGATGAAGAATATTGATGTATATTTCTTGAGGGTGTTACTAAGTATTGATTGAGCCTGGTTACTTTGTCTTGGCCACCGCTCTTATCTATGTAGTAGAGATTTTTGTTAAACACGTTAGGTATCTATGATATAAGTTTAACTCTTGTCTTTTGACCATGATATTGCGTAAGATTTTCCCTTAGCCCCGTTTTCCCACATTCTTTAATCTTTGAATGCTTGATTCATTGCTTCCACGACCAAGGATATGTAATGATGCTTTATGAGGCTTGCTTTGGATCCTTTCGAGTTTCCCTTGCCTGCTGTCACGTCTGGGCCCTAGGCTTGGGTCGTGACAGAAGAAGGCAGCCTCAAACTCAACCTACATCGCAGGCTCAACATCCTTGCCATGACTCTCATTTCACTAGTCATACCATATATTTTCAACATCCTTAAATTGATAGGAAACTAACTCAGTACCCTCAACCTCAATAGCATGCATCACCTTCAAAATCTTGCATATCACATCAATGAAGCTTTAAGGATCTTCATCAACCTTTGAACCTGTGAAAATTTGCAAGTTCATCGTCAAAACATCTCAACTCTTGGTGGAAGTAAAGAGTTCGTGGGAGCTAGTTCTATCAATTGATGATCACTGGATTCCATTCTGAGTGGCCATTAACTGAACCAACATGGCGATAGCTCCTCTGACGTTGGCCTTAGAAGTAGGAGCAGGTTAGGTGTAATGACCCAGACATTATACAACTTCATCGGAGCTCGAGATGTTAGTTTTTTGCAAAATTTGGACCAAGTGTCACCTCAAGGGAGACTACATGGTCTGACACCACACGGCTCGTGTGGCCTCCAGTGGTGTGATACTTGGCCTTAATTTTTGGGTATGTTCCTTGGAGTGGAGTTTCGGGCTAAGGCACATTACACTTGGACCCTACACGAGTCATGTGACACTTCACGGACTATATGATGGCCTTGAGATTGGAACACCAATGTTTGGAGCTAAGTAGTAGGACACGGCCACTTCACAGGGACCATGTAAAGGCACATAGGCTGTACGACCAACTATATAGCCTCTGAGGTAGAAATTTTTCGAAGTACAGCTTCACTCTTGGCATGAGGGTTTTTATTTTGTCTAAAGGAGGTGCTATAGGTAGTGTCATGGACCGTATGACACCACAAGACCCCTGTGACCCTTCTACATAGGAGATGCTTTCGTCAAAAAAGTTCTAAGTAAGGGATCTTCAAGCTCAAGCTAAATTCACTCTCAAGCCTTTAATTCAAGATTATTTATGTTGTTTAAGGCTATCATGGGTCTCCTATATCAAGCCAAGTTCAAAGGAATTTCATTGGCTAAGTTTTACACAAGTACCAATAAAAGGGTCAACTTTAAAGGGGCATGTCTCTTGGCATGAAAAGAAATGGGTGGCCCACCACCTATCAAATTAAATCACGCTGAATTATCTTTCCAATGCACTTGGTTTTACCTCATTTAGTGTTCGGACAAAGAAGTTATGCCCGTTTTCATAAAGCCCGTCTATGCAGAGTATTCAAAAAATTACCTATGTGTTACTATACGGGTGGGTTTCATGGTCCGTGAAACCTTGTATGGACTGTGAGACCTCCTCATGGACCCCTAGCATAGAATATGAATTTTGATTCATTAATGGTTTTTTTGTAATTGTGGATTCTTCTAAGGGTCTTTTATGACTTCCTATGCTATCTAAAGACTTCCTAAAGACCTAAACACTATTCTTCTCATTCAAATTTTATCCTTACACTTAGAAAATTCTCTCAAAGACACCTTATGAACTCTAGTGGGGATTTCAATTTGGGAAGCAAGAAAGCTCATCTCTTCTTCAAATTTCTCTTGGTTTTCTTCATCTTTGTGAAGGTATGTGGGTTTGATCTTTGGTTCCTTCCAACCAAAGAGACTCAAATCTTTTCAATCAATTTTTGAAAATTCAAGCTCTTTTTGAATATGGGTTTTCACTGTTTGGATTTATTAAATTAAATTGACGTATGGGCTATACATTTGTGATGATTTTAAGTTACTTTAAACCCTATTATGATGATTTACATGGAAGATATGAAGTTATGAATATGCATGTCCCTTTTTAAGGCTTGTTTATGCATGAGTGATTATATTATGACTTTAAATGTGGATTTAGTTATGTTTTCACTTGAATCTCATATTATATTGATGATTTTAGATTGAATCTTAATTACCCATGCCTTCCTCACATCAATCCTGGCATTTACATTTATGACATTGGATTATTATGGAAATTATGAAGTGAGTTAAGCCCAATTATGTTCTATGATATGATTTTGATAAGATATGGGTTATGACAAGAATGTAATCATATACATGGCTCTTTGTGCATTTTGGGTGCTTGCAGCACCTTGTATTTATGAATGGACTATACCTATATATGGGTATTATGACTATGAACTATGATTTTGGCATTTGAGCCAAATTACGAATTATGATGAATGATGTTTTGCTTTTAAGCCTAAGATTGCATTGAAATGATTTTGGAAATGTGTAATGTCCCTTTGGAAAGCATGAATATATATACATTTATGAATTCTTGTGGGATAACGACTTAACACCGATGGATTGGGGGTGTTAGCTCTGTCCCCAAGGGCTCTTTCCTTTTCCTTGAACTATTTGTCAGCATAGGAATGGTAGTCATCACCGAAATGATCGGGTCATAAGGGATGGCTATTCATTTATGATATAATATGATATGATATGTATTAATAAGAAAATCATTTCAAAATGACCGGATCGTAAGGAAAGTGGCCACCATATACGAAATGATCGGGTCGTAAGGTATGATATAGATTACCTTTGGCAAGTAATCGTCTCTCACCCGATGGGAGGTCAATATCGGGCAAATTCATATAATAGCTCGCATGAGTTTGAAATGTTGGTTATGGTCATATCCCCACTATATATGAGCATTGTATTTCATGCATCATTTGTTTCATAGCATATTGAACACTACTCTCTTGATATGTGACCTTTCCTATATTATATGCCCTTTTTATCTAACATTTAAGTGAAGGTTTGGTAAGTTACATGCACTGCATCCTGCATATTTAGTACATTCAAACATACTAACATGTACTTTTGCCTACATGACATTACTATGTAGGGACCGAGGAGCCTATCTATCCACCATACGACGTTTAGCTTGGATCTCAAGCTTTGCTAGTTGTACTGAGTCCTATCTTCCAAGGACGACCCACTGTCCTTCTACTTATGTTGCCTTTTATCTCTTTTATTTGATGGTGACACTGGGACATGTCTTGGCCCCCAACCTATCTTATGTTAGAGGAATTGTTAGATACCTTGTAAAATCCTTTACGTTATATGTTAAGTGTTATGGTTGAAGTTTATGATATAGCTTGGTTACCTATTGGCTATCATTGTGTGATTTTGTTATAAGATTTGTGGTTTGATTAGGTGATATAATGGAAATATCCTAAGTCCCAAATTGCCCCCATAGCATGAGTCCTACTTACCTGCCCCTTAGTCTCTATGTGCTACGTGTTATGTAAACTTATACAAATCTCTTTCCTCATGATATCCCCATAGTGTGAGTCCTACTTTCGTGTCCCTTAGAACTATGCGTTTACTTTTGAATACGCTTTTGAACCTATAATGTGAATTTTGTTACTTTGAGGCTTGTTTGGGACTCTCGGTTCCCATTCATCGTGTCACACCTAGACTCTAGGTCCGGGTTGTGACATTAGGTAGGTTGAGGAGGCATCAGATGAAGAGATTCAATAGACAATGCGGGATGGCCTCTAGTCCTCATCCTTTATTATGAAGGCATCTTGAATGGTGGCATCATATGTTGGCAAAATTTCTCTGGATGGTGGTGCACTTAGGAGACATTATCTACAATGCGTAAATTTATGAATTAGAAAAGAATTTTTGTAGAATTAAACTCAATCAGACAAATGCAGAACACAACAAAGTGAAATAATTCCCCAATGTGTCATAGCATCCTCATTATGAATGTGGTGCACAACACACTCATAAGTAAGACTCGACTAAACATGGATTTATAGCCACCCTAGGACTCTTGAACTTTGTGCTCTAATACCATGTTTGTCATGCCTCAAGAGGGAACCCTAGGCACGACTGACAGTTGGCAACTATTGTTGATCTTCAAGAGAATCAGTTGATCTCATCACTCTTTCGTCAATTAGTGGAAGACTTAAATGAAAATAGAGAATAATTATGAGGGCTCTCAGTATCAATATCATAGGAAGAGAAATAATCCTTAAGAAACAATAACTTAATGAAAAGTTTAATCATAACTCTATATAAAAAAAAATAGTCTCTATATATAAATTCTATACATCATATGACTGTCCATGAAGCCTTTAATACTATGAGGTGGTGCATGTGAAATGTCCCTGAGTGTAAGGAGGTCTCACCACAGTTCTGGGAATGCTCGTAATCTTCAATGGATCACCTATTGAGGATGTCTAACGCTTGTGTCTACATCATGAAAAGATACAATGCTAAGTGATATCAATACGTGGAATGTACGTTATGTAAAATAATGAGAAAGTGAGGACCTACATCAAGAAGTCTACTAAGGAGCCTTATCATCAACTCAACTTAGAAGACTCAAGGTAAAACTCTACTCAACATCAATATGATATGCAAGGTTGAAAATAAGAATGCTTTCATCAGTTAAAAATATGAATATGGCACATTATGAAAGATAGTATTTTTTTTCTGATTAGTGAGTTTCTCTAACTAAGAATTATCACTTATGAGCCAGTGATGATACAATGAAGTGATGTCGTTGCCACCTCTATCTATTACCTTGTCGGGGTAAAGGACATCAACATTAATGGATCCAAATATCAAAGTCCTCTTTTGAGGAAAAAGGGGCTAGACCTCTATCCTACTCTGGCTACGTAGTTTATGGGGTTTGAGTTAGTTATACTCTTACTAAAATCAATTCTCAATACTACTCCTAAAATATGCGCTAATATTAATATAATCATCTAGCTTCATTAGACTTTAATTTAAACATCATCATCATCTTTCATTAATCGTTATATTTTAAAACACCATTTACATCATCTTTGAAATGTCTTGCTCAGAACATCATTTATCTCAGTGCTCAATTTTCATCAAACTCATTAAAAATATGTAATATTTCAATCGAAACGGATTCTTTATTTATTTCATGAAAAATCAGTTATCTCAGCATCTACGTATGCATGATCATCTACATAGCTTACTTAGAGATGTACAAATATAAACTGAAGCTAGTTGTGGCGTTAGGTTGTATAAAATATTCAAATGATGTAGGTGACACACAATGAATCTTTAAAATTGACTTGTGGATCATGGTGATTGATTATGTGGAAGTTAGTCTGAAAGAATGTTGGGTGTGAGAAAAAGTTTCCATATTTGGAAATCTAAATACAAGGTATAGGATCTCTTAATGGTGTGAGACCTTTTGAAAAAAATAATGCGAATTTGACTAAAACGCATAATATTGCACCATATTAAAAGTATCTTTGAGTTTATTTATCCAAACGAAAACAAATGACGACTAAATCCAAAATCATTAACCGTTACTTGAAGCCACGTAATTTGTCATCTGAACTGTTGAAATATTTATATTATGGCATGTGTGAAAAAATCCTTAGCGAAATTAAACTAACTTTAAGTGTTAAATGAGTTTCAAAAAGTGTAATTAATATTTGCCAAATGTAATCTCATCCTCAATAACTTTAAATCATATTCAATAATCAATGTTACATTTTTATATTAATAGGAAATAGCTAATGAATCCAACAACTATACAATTTGATTATTAGAGAATAAAAGCTGACAAAAATTCAAATTTTCTAAGAAATATTTTTTTATTGTGAATCACTAGTATAACAACTCAAGTATTTGCAATATTAGTGATTTTCATTGACCTAAACAATGAGTTAGTTAACATGACATAATTTATAAGTTGTTTTATAATATAAGTATTGTGGATCAAACTAGAGTTGTAACTTAGGATCACTTCACCTTCTTAATGGAATAAGTTTTACTTCGCTAATATTTTCAACTAAAATAAGAAAAGAAATACATTTAAAAATTTGAGAAGGAAAAAAAGAAATTGATTAATGTAATCTTTTAAATGTGTCAATGTGGAGTGCAATACCCACAAATTTGTCATGTCAGCATTAGTTGTCCATGAGATGCATTTATATATATAGTGTCTATCTAGTCATTGAATACGTTTAAGTGTCTAATTCATAAATTGTATCAAGTTTGAAGATCTACCAAGATATTTAAATAAATTAAAATTATTTATATGGTGTACTCTAAACATCTCATAACAAAGTAAAGGATACTATGAAAAGAGACTTTCAAGGGTAAGTGAATTCTACTTTAGAGCTTTAATAACAAATATATAAAAATAGTTAATTATTCCAACAAAAAACTCAACTTTTTATATAATGAATTAGTTTTTTACATCTCCTTCTTGTTATGTCTGAAGAAGAAAGTTCTCAGACTATTGAAAGGACAAATTAATCAAATGGAAGTCCCTTTTTGAGGCCTGATAGAAAAGTTTCAGTGTTGCTGGTAGATCATGAGGCAACATCCATTATTGATCAGATGGTTTATTTGTTAGAATTACATAAATATAAAGGTGATATTCCTAGTACTTATAATCTTTTTTATTTGATATAACTAAATTTTATGTGACTTTGTTTTGTTATATAAAGATATAATTGAGGTGATTGTTTTTTCATTTGTGATTTTAACATCAACTATTTTTCAATTTTATTTATTTGGTAAATTTTATATTTTTATTTTTTCTTTTTGTTATCATAACACTATTTCTATGCTGGTTATGTTGTTTTATAAAATTTATTAAATAACCTTTATGTGGTTCTAAAAAAATCAAACTAGATTCTTTATTTGATTAATCTAGTTTTGATTTTTGTTATAATCAAGAACAAGGTTATATTCCTTCATAAAGATGTATCTGTTTTTTCAACAGTGATCAATAATTCTATATTAATTACTGGGTTTTTTTAGTGTATCAAATATTTTTGTAAAGTACATAGTTTTATACTAATTTTAATTATTTAATCAACAGATATGTGTTTTACACTACTTGGTCATTTTGTAGGAAAAACAGAAAAATATTCTTTATCAATTTTTGAAACTGTAGATTTTTTATTTTTACAAATCTTTCTATCATCTTAGAAAAATAAATTCACATGGATGATTGATGAACATGATAGAATAATGGAAGGGAAGAGAAAAAGAATGATATGATAAGAGCTGATCTGTCTATCATTATTATTTGAGATAATATTATATCTTTTATTGAATGTAGGCAAAAAAATGAGATTTAATTTTCCTGAGAAAAATATTTTCCTTTCTATATTTTTTTTTTGTCTTTTGTCGCATGTAGACAAAAAAAAAATAACTCTTTTGTTATTTTTTTATTTTATAATTTGTTAAATCATCTAAACTCTCAATACATATTTATGAAATAAAATTACATCAAAAAATTTTATAAAATTATCTAAAAGCATTTTATCCTGTTATCTATTTAATCTATATTTAGTGTTTATTTGTTTTTGATAAGTCATAGAATAAACTGGCATAGTTTTTAGAAATATATTCCTACACAATCTTCTCTATTCTATGTTAATCAAGTTATATACCCTAAAATAATACAAATTTTTATGTTAACCATCTAATTAAGATTGCATGCATTCATAATGTACGTTGATTAATATGTGTTACTTCATAAACTAAGTGCAAAAAGATAAGATGTATATTCATAATAGTAGGGGTGAGCATGGTCCGGGTGGGCAGTTTTTCTATCAAACCCAGGAACCACCCGCTATATACCGGTTCTGAAAAATTTGGACCGCGGACCACCCATTATTTT
>JAABOM020059292.1:0-12983 GCA_011800125.2 Solanum clarkiae
ATTGGTCCGAAATCCCAAGATCACGAAACCCAATTATAATCTTAAACTTGAACTCTCAAAGTGATGCCTTGAATAAACAAGGCTTGATGAAACATTGATAATGAAGTGAGAAGTAATGATAATGAAAAAAATGAATTAGACAAATATTGGATCGGGTGTCACATTCCGACACAAATACTGGATCGGGTGTCACGTTCCGACACAAATATTGGATTGGGTGTCATATTCCGACACAAATATTGCATCGACTGTCACGTTCCGACATAAATATTGGATTGGGTGTCACGTTCTGACACAAATATTGGATCGGGTGTCACGTTCCGACACAAATATTAGATCGGGTGTCACGTTCCGACACAAATAATAATAATAAAGGAAAACATATTAAAATAACTTAATATACTCAATGTCAAAGAAACCTATCTCCCAAAGAAGTGTGAATTGGAGGCCTGAGTCCTCATGTTGTTGCTACTTATTAAGTGTTATGGATTATCCCTTGCTAAGTATTTTTATGCAGGATGTGATTTAGTTGGAGTGTTAGGGATACAGGTATTCTATTTACTTAACTTTGTGTTTATTAGTTCGTTTGCTGGGTACCGCGTGGTATTTTGGTACTCACCCCTTGCTTCTACACTCGTGTAGATGGTAAAATCGGACTGTGAAGAAAAATCCCTTAAAGCTTCAAGGATTCTCAGGAGACATAGAGAGTTAGTTGTTGTCATCTGGTTGACTCTCTTATTCCTATTTCTTCTGTACTTGTTCTATTTGAGAAGAAGGATAGTTTGGACTTGTATTTCTTTGATTTTCTTTATCTCTAGTGGCTTGTACGCGTGACAATCAAATCCTTGGGTGGAATTTAAGTTTATGGAAATTCTCAGTTTTAGCTATTTATTTTAGTTAAAAATGCTTCCGCGCGTTATATTAATTAGCCCTTTTGAGTTAAAGGTTGACTTGTTCTGGTGGGATTGAACAAGTGCCGTCACGCCAATTTTTGGGTCGTGACAGTTCTGTAGAAGGTTCTATGAACGGTAGATGGGCTTATAAAGTCTTGAACCAAAAGCTGAAGTTTCAGGAACAATTATCACGAATTACCAGATGGGCCATACTTCAATTTACGGCCTGTAAAGAAGTTTCGTAGAAGAACTTTGCAATTGACAGTCTCTAGTAAAATGACCACGACATTTGACTCCGAATACCAAATAAGGTGAAACCAATTATGCTGGTAAGCTAAATTAAAGTGATTTTATTTGGTAGGTCATGGGACACCTAATTATTTGTGTGCTAAGAGTTATGATCATTTAAAGTTGACCCTTGCACAATCCAACACTAGAAACTCAATTTATAGAAAATTTTTGAACTCAACTAAGTACTAGAGGTCTCTTATGACCCTAATTCACTTTTCACATATAAGAGTGAGGCTTGAGACATAGGTACATAGGAGGATAGAGTTGTGAGGTGTCACAATTATCCCTCATTATACACATAAAAACTTAGAGAGAATTGAAGAAAAGGAGAAAAAGAATGGTTTTTGAGCTCAAGCTTGATGATTGTTAGGAATTGATTTTTCTTCCTAAATCCATATATGTAAGGCTAACTAGAACATGAATTATGTTCTTCCTTGTTCTCTATAACCTAAATTAATGGAGTAGTGAATGAATGGAGTCTTCGCTGAATGATTTTTTTTTTTTGAAGGTCTTTCTTAAATCCTAATATATTCCTATATATCCTTGCATGAATCATAGTTTTTATGAATTAAATACTTAAAATAGATGATTTTACTTTTCTACATGAACTCTAGAATAAATTCTTGTTATTTTCACTTATTGCACTTAAATGGGTACGCATGAGTATGATTTGAACCTAAAGAGTCTATAGAATTTCTAAATGCTTTAACTCTACTTTTCTTTCCTGAACACTATGAGATGGAATGATGTATGATAGAGAGTCTTTATAAGTCATGAGCTAATCTGAAAAGAATGTTCCTAACCAATAGTTGATAGTTGATGTGATGGGTTGAGTTCATTAATGTCCAATGAGACTAGATGAATGAGTTGACTATACTATTGATGTCTTAAGAGCATATTGAGTCTTGGGAGGAGAATTAAGCACCGAATTGAGTAAGAATAATCCCAACTTGAATTTAATAACTACTGACCAGTGTAGGAGAGGATTGAATAGTATTTGAGTCCTAAACTAGTTTAACTGATCTTTCTCGAATTCCAGACCAAGGAGGTCTCGAATTCGAATTCTGATGATTCCATTGAGTCCAGAACACCATTCCTAGTAGGGTTCCATATTTATTTTGTATGAATCAGGTCTTAAACGAACTTTGAGGGTCCATTCTAAATGTAGGTTCTATTTTTGGATAGATATCTGCTGCAACCTATCTAGTACTCCGCATTTTGCGAGGTTACTCTCTGTGTTCACGGAGTGTATTAAGTCTTGACCTCTGCGTTTGCAGAGATGGACCTACGTTCATAGAGTAGGGACTTTTTCTGATCCACTTTCGTGGACTAACACTTCGCGTTCATGAAGTGTTAGGTAATTCTGGGCCTCCGCATTCGTGGAGCATTAATTTTCCCTGAAACAATGTTCCTTTTGAAGTGATAGATTTTATTATATTCCACCATTTTCAGACTTCCAAGCTTCATTTTTCCACCATTTTCAGACTTCCAAGCTTCATTTTTGGGTAACTCTTCAAGGTTTTTCAAGGAAAAATCTCTTGGGTAACTATTTTCTAATCTATTTCTTTAATTCTCATTGATGTAATTGTACTTTTACTTAGAAATTGGGGATTTTGATTCCAGAAATTAAGAATTGTTGGATATTGATTCCTAATGTTAAATTGATGATTCCTACCTCATTTTAACTCCATTTTTTAAAAATGATCTTCACTGTTGGACTCCTTATTGCTAAAAGAATGTTTTCATCTATTAATTTTTAGTTTTCGGCTACTTTTTCTGCTGTGGAATTTTTTGCCATTTCACCTTTATACCCAAATTGATTGATTTTAGTGTAATTAGATTCATTATGTAATTGTGATGCTATATTTGAATATATTGTGGTGATTTGAATGATCCAAGGAAGGGGAAAAGCTGTGGTTTTGACTTGATTCGGCACTTTTTCTATGACAAGTGGACTTTTAACCTTCTTTTAAGTATGACTGAACCTTGTATGCTCCTATGTCTATGTAACTAAGTATTTTGGGGTAGAATTGTATAGTCCTAGACTTGATCTTAAGGTTTTTATTAGAGTATGTATTCATCTGGTGAATTCTTGACTTGTGAATTAATTGTGAAATTTTGATACATGAGATCTAGTGGATTTTTCGATATCGAGGACTTGATAATGTTGAAAATTTTTTATGTGGGCACTATGAATTATTTGGGATTGAATGTTGAATTAAATGATTCAAGTGGACATCTTGCATATGCTTATTCTTATGAACACGATTATTGTGCTATATACTTGCTTAATACTCCATTGATGAGGAAAAGCAGAAAGAAAATAGTTCTTGCTAGAAAAAGAACAGAAATGAATAGTTGAAGGAAAATGGTTCGATCTAGGAAAAGAAAAGAAATAAAAAGCCAAAGGAAAATGGTTCTGACTAGATATGAAAGTAACTGTCAAAAAAATGGTTTTGACGGGTACATGGTCGATGTGTGGCCCTCATAGGTTCCATTCTGACCCAATCAACAAATGTATATTGTAAGACAGACATGCATAATGATTATATGACATCACATCGCATGGATTGCGCTTCATTTCATTCACTTCATCTCACATCATTCTCTCTTGATATTGATATATATAATGTGTGAGGTCGTGAACTCTTTGATACTTCTATATTGATAAGATTAAGCTGTTATAGAATTGTGAAATATATATATGTTGATAACTTGAGCCTCATGAACATTTATTTATGAAAGTTGGATTAAGTAGATGTTGTGAATACTTATGATATTGATAAACTACTTTAACACTTGACCCTAGATCTTGGTTGTATATTCTCACACAATGCCCTCTGACATGTTATTGTGTATATATATTTATTGTTGTTGTGCTGAAACTTTCCTAAGTGTAGGTGTGTAGTTCAGTGGTATATGGTAAGGAAGACAATAGTACTTGTGTTCTTCATTGCTTACTTTAGGTTAGTTTTATTTGTTGAGTATCATGTTATTTGGTGCTCACCTTTTGCTACATTTTCATAGATTATGTGTCACACACTGGGAGGGTACCCTGGATGTGGTTGAGACATAGAGACTATAGCTAGACCCCAACCGAACTACTTGGTCTCATCACATTCATTCACTCAACATTCATAACATATCAGCGGAAGACTATGATAATAAAATGTGGACAATATAAGTCTTATATCATCATATCAAATCATTGAGGCTAGTATGAAAGAAACTAGCTCAAATAAAATCCAATCAATAAAATAACTTTAGTCTATGAGGCCTCGATAAACTATTAGTTGGTGCCAATGACAGACCCATGACTACCCAAAATTAAAATAAAACAAGTCTAGTGTTTGACTCTAAAAGTTAGAAGAAAATATAAATAAGAATTCTCTAGAGTAGGGGAGGGGTCATCAACTCAGCTGATTGCAATTGATCCTCAACGGTGCACCTATAGATGATCTCTAGTACCTATCTCTGCATCATGAAATGATGCAGTCCAAATGGATATTAGTACGTGAAATATATGAGTATGTAAAATGGTTGAATGAAACATGCATTAAGGTAAAATACTATCAACTTAGATAACTGCATCAAGAGATAAGAAACTCAATCAGGATGTCAAATATCTATCTAAAGCAAGAATAGAAAGTAGACAAATGATCCACCAATACAATCCAATCCTATAAGAGTACTATCAGTATAGAACCTATCTGGGAGTTTCTCTCATCCAACAACAATCACTTACAAGCCAATGATTGTATAAAAATCCCATTGATGTTGCCACAACCATTGCATACTTGTTGGGTAAAGAATGAATTGAATCTACAATGTGTCTAATCAATCAAGTTCGCTATAATTTCAGGCTCTTCCAATCAAGATGAAACATTTGATATAATGGTCCAACCCTCAGTTGCGCTTGGAGATGTAGTTAATGATTTTACTCTTACTTATTTTGGTGCTCAATACTTTTCCAAAGACTTAATGCTCATAAGACAATCAATCTCAATCAATCAGATCAGTTTGTCTCATAAGGACATCTCATTAATCCATTAGTTCTATAACAATTAGGCCTTTCGAACTAGAAATTATCTAATCAAATCAATCATCAATCACATCTTTCAAAAGAGCTTAGACTAATCATTGAGAAGACCATTAATTAGACCAATCTTTAGAGCTCAATTATGGCAACTCTTAGGATCGTCAAGTTCTATCAACCCATCATCATGCTCACATCACAATCATAATCAATATTCTTTAATCAAGGCTTTAGACTCAATCCTTAGGTTCATTCATGCAATCCTTTATGAAAATAACATGTTGGGTTTTTTGGAATAACTCATGAAAGTACTTAACTAGAAAAATCAAGTTTATGATGATCATCAACATATGGATATATACATATATATGTGTGTGTGTCTCTGTGCGTGTGTAAAATTTGTAAGAAAAATTTCATGAGAAATATGTGTAGAGGTGAACACTTTCACAATCTCTCTACTACCATCAATAGGGGCACATGGAAGGACATTCCCATATTTTAGTTTAGCTTTACATACCTGGTATGGAGTTTGACAATTTATTTCGCAAGAAGTTAACCACAATCATCTGAACCCTAGCTTTTTCTCCTCTTCTTCGGTCAAAGTTTGTACTTAGTTTTTACATGAGGGACTTTAGAATGGGTTTAGGAACCCCTTTTGGGTAAAAGATAATGACGTATATTGGTTTGTGGATAAAGTTTAGAAGGGGTAGGGAAATGTCTGGAATGCCACTCAAAAGATTTACAATTTTAAAATTTTCTGGAATAGGTCGGGGGACTAGGTCCACGAGACGCACCTATCGTATCAGTGTATTTTCTTTCTAAAGTTTTTTGATCTATTTTCTAATGCTGTAGAATATATTTGAACAACAGTTAAGTACAAATCTACATCAAGTATGCGAAGAAGACATGTCACGCACTTTTTCGGAATTGCATTTCTGCATAAAAATTATCTTTCGATTTGGTTGCTCTAAATATCAACCAGGATCACTTATTACCCACACATGCTTCTATGCTGATTGTATTTTTAGCCTCAGATTTGCCATCGAAGCTTAGGGAAGATGTGTTAGGTGAGCACCTTTCATCTAGGAGTATTTTGGTAATTTTACTGAGTGTAACATTATCTCCCCCTTGGAATCATTCACCTTCGAATGAAGAGTAAAGGTGGACATCAAGGAACGAATAAGAATCAAGAATACTCTCAATGATCACTCAACAAATCCAACTATCGAACAATAAAAAATCTAGTCAATCACTATTTAGACTTAAGAATAGACAAGTTAACTCAGAGATAGACAAATCGATTCAAATCAAGAGTAACTAGATTACCTTCATCATTTGCATCATCCCGAATGAATAGATGTGGGTATTTTTCTTTCATGTCTTCCTCAGGTTCCCACATGGTTTCCTCGACTAATTGATTCATCCATAAGACTTTTATTGAGGCTATATCTTTGGTTTTAAATTAGCGAACATGACGATCAAGGATTTGGGCTAGAACCACTTCATAGGACAAGATATCCTTCACTTCAATACTATCAATGAGGACTACCAATGAATGGTCTCCTAAGCATTTCTTCAATATCGAGATGTGAAAGATCATATGAATTGCATCTAGCTCAGAAAGTAACTCTAACTCATAAGAAACCTTCCCAATCCTCGTCACAATATAAAAGGGGCCAATATAGCAAGGACTTAACTTACCCTTTTTCCCAAATCTCATGACATATTTCATGGGTGACACTTTCAAGTACACGTCAAACTCTAAGTCTCTCCTTCTCACATTAATGTAACGTTTCTGGCGGATCTCTGTAGTCTTCAACCTTTCTCTAATAACCTTTAGCTTCTCCATCGACTGATGGGAAAGATCAGGTCCAATTAACTCGAATTTTCTAACCTCAAACCACCCAATTGGTTATCTACATCTTCTTCAATATAAGGACTCATATGGATCCATTTGAATACTTGCATGGTAATTCTTGTTATACGCAAACTCAATTAATGGTGAGTAGTCATCTAATTTCCTTCGAAGTCAAGGACACATGCTATCAACATATCCTCTAATGCCTGAATTGTACGTTCTTCTTGGTCATCTATTTGGAGATGAACGATAGTACTCTGATTCACCTTAGAAGCCAGTCCTTTTTTAAAATATCTCCAAATTTAGGATATGAATTGAGTTCCTCTATCCAAGATGGTGGACAAGGAAACTCTATGAAACCTCACAATTTTGTAGATGTACAACTTCGCATACTCTTATGTAGTGTCAATCTTCTTAACTGCTAAGAAGTGAGCTGATATGGTCATCCTACCCATAATCACCCATATCAAATCATGTTGCTTTTGAGACCTTGGCAAGTTGGTAATAAAGTACATATTGATCATCTCCCACTTTTCTTGGAAAATCTCAATGGTCTGAGCTAATCTACATGGCCTTTGATGTTAAGCTTTAACTTGTTGAAAATTCGGGCACTTGGAGACAATCTCAGTAATGTCCCTCTTTATTCCACTCCACCAATAGATTGTCCTCAAGTTGTGGTGCATTTTCGTTTAGTCTAGATGGATAGAATATCTAGAGCTATGGGCTTCAACCATTATTCGATTTCCAATACCATCAACATTCGGAATACACAACCTACTCTGGTATCTCAACATACCATCTCCCCCTTTAGAGAAAATCATCATTTTCTATTTATCGACAACTTCTTTCAACTTAAGTGGATCTTGGTCTTGATCTTCTTTCACCTCCGCTACTAAAGATAAAATAGACCCATTTTGAAAAATGTCTCCTCCTTTATCATTCTCTTCAAGTTGAATTCCCAATCAGGCCAATCTATGCACTTTCTTAGCCAACTCTTTTTTCCCTTCCTCAACATGGGTTGTACTACCCATGGGCAAACTGCTAAGAGCATCTGCAACAATGTTATCTTTACCTAGGTGGTAGAGAATGCTCATGTCATAGTCCTTGAGCAGTTCTAACCATCTCCTCTGTCGAAGGTTGAGCTTTTTTTGACTGAAGATGTACTGCAGGCCCTTGTGGTCAGTAAACATATCTACATGTACTCCTTATAAGTAGTGGCTGAAATCTTAATTGCAAATACCACCACTTCTAACTCAAGATCATAGGTCGAATAGTTCCTCTAATGAACCTTAAGCTATCTAGAAGCATACTCTATCACTTTTCCTGGCCCTGGCCGCGACATGCTAGGGGTGTGAACTAGTGTTATTTTGTTCCAAGTTTTTCAGTTTCAACCTAAGGCATTGGAGTCTTGGGACCATTCCCTCCTATGCAAATCAGAACACCTATACTTAGTCATTTTTCAACTTTACATCATTCAAGACACTCCTGAATCCCTCTCTAACACTTAGCCAAGCATTTCATCCAAATTCAAGTGTCCCAACTTACTTCCGAATCTCAAGAACTTCGTTCAAGCTTCAAGTTCTTATTTAAATCTTCATCAAGGAAATTCTAAATTTGAGGTATGTGGGTTTCAACCTTTGGGTCCTTGCACCAACGGTGCCCGTCCTTCCTTTTTATGTCAATTACATGCTTTGAAGTTAGATTATCTAAGGGTATCTCTTACTATGAATTGGAGTATAAACCATGTTGGGGTTTCATGAAATGTTGACTATTTAAGCATGTTTGAGCTATGAATCTATTATCTACTATGAGATTTGATGAGGGGTTTCAAGCTATGTTACGTGACGGATTTACAATATGTCGGTGGGTTGATTTCCCTTGAGCTTTCTCACATGATTTTACTCTTGAATTACATGATTCTAACTGGCATTACATACTCGCCAAGTGTTTGATAAAATGTCTTGTAAAAGATTCTTGAGCGATTGATGATCTATTGCATGGCTTGTGAGTCAAGTGACTTTATGATGAAGAAGGGGGGGTATGTATTGAATGTATGAGAAGTATCTATAGTGTTGCAAATTGACCAGAACTTGTTGGGGGGTGACATGCCCAACCACCTTGTGAGGGGGTGCCATGCCTTAGCCACCTTGTCAAGGGTGGAGGGGTGATATGCCCGTACTACCTTGTTGTAGGGTATATACTTTAATCATCTTTTTAGGGGGTGACATGCCCGTACTACCATGCTGAGGGGTAGATACCTTGACCACCTTTTTAGGGGGAGACAAGCCCGTACTATCACGTTGAGGGGTATATACGTTGACCACCTTGTCGGGAGGTGACATGCCCATACTACCACATTAAGGGCTAAATACCTCAGTCACCTTCAAAGGGGGTGACATGCCTTGGATTCTAAGTAATAGTTTGCTTGGTTTATGATCATAGTCTGTTCCTATACATGTAATATATTCTATACAAGCATACTTTACTTCAAGCATTGATCATGTATGCCATATTGGTATTATACTTATCCATTGCTTGTACTATGCATTTTAACTATATTGGCTTATGTCTTGTTGCATTGCAACATACATAGTTAGTACATTCAAACGTACTAACGTATACTCTATGCATATATGATGTTACCCTGTAAGAACCAGAGCACCTCTCGATCATCTTCCACATGGCTGGCTCGGTGCTTTGGATGATAAGCTTATGGTGAGTCCTCAAGTTAGTGGATACTAGCTTTGCAGTCTTGCTTTTGTTATCTCTTTATGTTGAACTTTGATACTATGATTGTGAGCCCGGAAAGTGTCATAGCCCCACTCAAATCTATGTTAGAGGTGCTGTTGGAATAAATGATGTAATTATGTTTTTAACTTTTACGCTACTATGTTTTATGCTATCAAAGACTTCCCTTAGTCCTGTTTTCCTCTCTTTATTATCTCTTGTTGTTGTTGAGTTTTCTTTTGCGACCAAGGCTGTGTGTATGTTATTCTAAAAGGCTTGTTTGGGGTCCCTTTGGGATTTCCATTCGTCGTGTCATGTCTAAACCCTAGGCTTAGGTTGTGACATATAGGTCATGGTTGTCAATTAGAGAAACTACCAAATAGGTCTTAATATACTCGGATTGGATTGTATATGATTGGTCTCTATCTTAATATTACTCTTGCTTAAGATTATGACATCTTGATCGAGTTCCATACTTGATTTGAGTTATATGAGTTGATGTTATTCTACCTTTATCTATTTTATTTTGCCAGTTTACATACTCGTACATTTCTCGTGCTGACATCTACTTGGACCTACATCATTTTATAATGCAAAGACATGTAGTATTAGAGATTATCAACAAATGCATCATTGAGAAGTTGCTTGCATTCAATTGATTGGTGAGACCTCCTTACCTTTGGAGAATTTCTACATTATTATTATCTAGCTATTTGAGTTTATAGTTGCATTTCTTTGATTTGAGATTGCTATGAACATGTGACTGGCACAACCTTAATAGATAGATAGAGGCTTTATAGACTAGATTGTCGAGTTGTGATTATTTTCTTTCATGCTAGTCCTACTCAGTTAAGTTGATAGATTGTTGGCTTTTGGCCCTTGATTGTTGATCGATTTATTATTCCATTTGAGTTGATTCTGATAATTAATGCCTTTCACTGTTAAATTGTGAATGGATCAAGGTGATAAGGCCAAGTGGTTCTCCTGGGGACTATCAATAGACTCCGAGTACCGGCCACATTAAGGGTATCCTCTCAAGACTTGACATGTACAAACTACATATGTGGTACTTGGATTAAGGAGTAACTTATAAATAAAACAAAAAAATGGAATAAAAATGCTGAAAGAAAGCAAATACTAAGCTCCCCAAAATGAGAAGTACGTGGACTTTGTTATCAAAACGTGTTCAACAAATTAAATTATTCAATGAACGGAATGATTTTAGCATGGTTTGTATTTTTCAGAAAGAATTTATGTCCCATGAATGAGTCCATCTAAAAGAGACTTTTCCAAGTTCCAAAATATGTCATCTTCCAAAACTTTTAAAAAAAAATGGAGGTTCTAGGTAGGGTTTAACCAATATTTGAGAGAGCGTGCGCTACAAAGTTAGGCCCAAATTATTCTATATGACGATAAAAGTATCCATGGACTTGCTAAATCATAAATGTATATCCAATTGTCACAGAAAATAATAATATAATTAATCTGCACCCTAGATGTGAGAGACGAGACACATTTATGTCTCCACTCAATATTACTAAATCTTTTTTGAGAGAAAAGAAACAAAAGCTTTAGTATAATAACAAGATATCTAAGGACTGGTTAAATAGTTAATGTATATCCAACTGCCACAGAAAATAATAGTTTAACTACTATTCATCCCAGATATGAGAGACCAGACACATTTATGTCTAACTCAATATTTCTAAATACTTTTGGAGAAAAAAGAAACAAAAACTTTAGTGTGATAACAAGGAATCCATGGACTTGATAACTCATAAATTTATATCCAACTATCACAGAAAGTAATAATCCAACTAATCTTCACACAGATATGATAGACTAGGCACATTTATGTCTTAATAATTTTCGAGAGAACAAACAATAACAATAACAACAACTTACCCAGTGAAATCCCACGAGTGGGTTAAATTATATGCGGACCTTATCACTACGTCATAGAGATATAGAGGTTGTTTTCAGAAGACTCATGTCTAAAAAATATCATTCCCTAAAAGCAAAAGATACTAGATGTGAAAGAAAATGACTAAAGTGGAAATCAAATGATTATATATAAAATAGAATCAAAGTGATAGATATAAAACAGACAATAACAACAAAAAATATAAAGACACGACTAATCCTACTAACCTACTATGACACAAGGCCAGACATCATCCTATCCCTACTGCCCTATTAACGATCTACCCTAATACGTGACCTCCACTCTTTTCTATCTAAGGATATGTTCTCAGTAATATGAATTTGCCATATATCCTGTGTAATTACCCCCCCCCCCCCAAAATACTTTTATGATCTACCTATAAATCTCCGCCTAACCCCTAAATCCAACCTCTCGTAACACCTAACAGGGGTATCGATACTTCTTCTTTGCATATGCCTAAACCATCACAGTCTCGCTTCCCTCATCTTATCTTCCACTGAAGCCACCCTTAACTTCTCCCAAATGGTCGTATGCCTAATCTTATAACCCCTAGTGGGTTCACACATCCATCTCAATATTCTCAACTCCACAACCTTCATCATTTGGATATATGATTTTCTGACTGGCCAACACTACTCCCCACAACATATTTGGGCAGAATGGTGTTTAGACCATCGGTTCTACATGGGGTGGAATGCTAGCCATTCAAAAGCTCACATATTCAAAAGGCGCAGGAGAGATGAGGATATTGAGATAGATGTGTCAACATCCTAAGGTGATAAGATTAGGAATAAGACCATTTGAAAGAAGTTATTGGCAGCCTTTGTGGTAGACAAGATGAGTGAAACAATAATGCAATGGTTTAGGCATGCTAAGGGAAGAAATATCGATGCTCCTGTTAGGTGATTCAAGAGGTTGGATTTTAGAGTTACACGGAAGGGTAGAGGTAGACCGAAAAAGTATTAGGGGAGGTGTTTAGATAGGATATGATGCAACTTCATATTACCAAGGACATCACCTTAGATAGAAAGGAGTGGAGGTAGCGTGTTAGGGTAGAAAATTAATAGGATAGTAGGGATAGGATGATATCTGACCTTGTGTATAGTAAGTTAGTAGGATTAGTCATGTCTTTATATCTTGTGTTATTTTTTTCTGTCTTATATTGGTTACTGTGTTTTATATATTAACATTTGTTTTCCACTTTGGTCCTTTTCTTTCATATCTAGTATCTTC
>JAABOM020059293.1:0-12980 GCA_011800125.2 Solanum clarkiae
TTCAAAACAAGTCATCAATCCTTGAAAGAGGATACCTATTCTTGATGGTAACCATATTGAGTTGCCGCTAGTCAATGTACAATCTAAGGGACCCATCCTTCTTTTTCACAAACAACATTAGAGAATCCCAAGGTGATTGGAAAACCCTAGGGAAGTAATCGGCAAACCCCCTTTTAGTAGCATCAGAAGGCCCTTGGCCTTGACGAAATCTAGCAACCTTTTGGAATTTATCGTCAAATCGGGCCCTCTTGGCCTCATGCCCTCTTCTCTTCCTAAATTTTTCCTCCTCCATTTGCTTGGCAAAGGTCATCAAACAGGATAAGTCCATGTCACTAATTAGCAAGGTGGACCGATTTTCTTGACTTACCTAGTCGGAGACCCCTATCACAAACTTATTTATCCTAGATCTAGGATCGACCACCAAATGAGGAGCATACTTTCAAAGTTGATTAAACTTGAGGGCATATTCTCTCGCACTCATAACACCTTGTTTGAAGTTCATAAACTCCACCAAATTAGCTTGCCTAAGCTTACGAGGGAAAAAACGACTAAGGAAAGCTAATTTAAACTCCTCCCAAAGCACCACATTACCAATTCCCTTCTCACCCTTCGATTGATCATACCGTACTTGGGCTACGCCTTTGAGTTGGTACGCCGACAACTACGCCTTTTCATTTAGCCTAACACCCATGATATTCAAACTCTTGTAGGCCTCATCCATAAACTCTTGTGGATCTTCATCCATCTTTGACCCATAGAACACCGGAGGATTCATCCACATAAAGTCTCTTACCCTAGCTCCCAGGGTAGTAGCATAAGGGGCTTGGGCCTCTTGATTTACTTGGTTGGCTATAACTTGGGCAAGCATAGTGAGAGCATCACAAAGCTCACTATTGGTAGGTTACTCCTCAGGAGTTTGGTCCCTTCTTCATCAAGCGTTTGGCATGATCTAGAACATTAAAGAAAAATTGTTAGAGGAAAACTTACCACAACTCTATAGCACGACTTAGAATATGAAGAATGGAAACTTTTCCTAAAACCTGTCATAGCCTCCTACTTATAGTCATGACACGGTTCACAACCATGAATAACTCTAATCGATGCAGTGTTTTGGACTTCGAGGTCTGTTAATGTAGTGCTCTGATACCAAGTTTTTCACGACCCAAGCCTAGGGCCTAGACGTGACACTGCGAATGGGGAACACAAAGGGACCCGAAACAAGCCTCTTAACTTGTCATTACACATCATTGGTCACGGAAGCATATAAAAGACATAAAGAATAAGAATTGTAGTAAGGGACTAAGGTGAAAGCTTGCATAACATCATAATAAAGAGACAAGGAGTCAAAGCTCTACGAAGACATCCAATGAGTCATCAGACATACTACGACTTGTATAGGTGGAATCATAGAAATAGTCAGAGAGCCAAAATGTTGGACCAAAAACTGAAGACCAAGACTACGAGAGCGACATACGAGTCATAGTTAAAACATTGACTCATACCTATGGCTCGTACCAGTTTAGTTCAAGATGCCAAGAACTTGATACGAGACCCCGACTAAGACTCATAGGTCATCCTACGAGTCGTAACTGCAATGATCAGCTACCAACTGTCTTTTCTATGTAAATTCTAAGGCTATTTTTAAAATACTATATATGTTTGAAGTTAGGTTTTGAGAAAGAGTTCATCCCGTAGAAAATAGAAAATTACATTTTAAATCTTTTCTTAGTTTTTTTTAGAGTAGATTATTATTCTCTCTTGGAAAACCCATTTTGGGGATTGCATATCTTGCCTTGTACTCATTGTTGATCAATCAAGCTTGTGTGTTTGCAACTTATGGTGCCTATTTTTCTTCATTGGTATTGGTAAAGCTCTCATTTATGTCTTGTATGTACATTTTTGCTTGTTTTTCCTTAGCCATCAGTAGCTAAGAACCCACAACTTGGGGTTGTGGGAACCATGGATAGATGACTTGAGATGACCTAGGTTTCTTGGATTTCTATGATTGGGGTTTTGCATGTCATATCTACTTCCCTTCTTTTTTACTGTTGTTTTGTGGTGGCCAACACCAAACCCCACCTACTATCACAATACCGACCAAGGTAGTGACGAATAGGAAAAGGGAAGGAGATGACAGAATTTGATTGATGAGTTCTAGTATAATCAACCGAGCTTGACCAAGGAAAGCTGACTGGGACAATAGGTAATAGTTAGTTGGCATGCCATGGTTGCCAACCAAGAACCATGGTGAGATTTGACCTTCACCTTCACAAGAGGGCTGGAATAACCTAAGTTACCATCCTACATGCAAATCACCAATTGTAGTTATTCTATCTAGGGTAATCAAGTTGACGAACCATAGGGAACACAATTCCCAATTTTTTCCCAAATTGAGAGTTTCCTAATGTTATGGTTAGTGGTAGTTTTATTTTTTTTTTTTTTGAATCACAAACTCCCCTCCACCATTTAAAGATTGTAGTCATAAATACTAGAAATGGTTAGTGGTGAAGTCTTATAATCAAACCCTGTATTCCCTGTGGATTCGATCCTAACCTCGATTAGGTTAATTTCTACAACGCCTGCTTTATTTTTGGAGTGTGAACATCATCAGAAATTATGGTGCCGTTGCCAGGGAATACGACTAGGCTTTGATTTGATTTCACTATTAGTTAGTTCTAGTGTTGATTTCTAGTGTCTCGTGTACTTTAATTTTTGTTTTTGTTTTTGTTGTTTGATTTTATTTGCAGGGTATACTAGGTTGTATGCCCAACACAAGGAGCCAAGGCAATCACTTAGCTCCACTCGATTTGGAGATCCATCGGCTGCCAAGAAGAATGGCTCAAGAGAATAAGGATATTGAGGTTGAGGAGGGTATGCATACAAATAAGGATATGGGAAAAGAGGAAAATCCACCATAAAGGGGTAACAAGCCACAACTTAAGGATTTCAATGAAAATGCTTATGGACGATACCGATGCTATAGTGCTGCCTCCTTTACTGGTAGATACTAAGTTCACAGTGTCAAGTGGATTGCCCTAATACTCCAAAACTGCAGACTATTCATAGGGATAGCTTCGGAGGATCCCTACTATCATCTTCAAAATGTGGTGTTTGTTCACAAGAGTGTCATGGGGACATAAAACCTTTCTCTTTATGTTGTGGCTTTGAGAGTGTTTTCACTATCATTGACTAGCAATGCACCTATATGGTTGTCTGAGCTTCGTCTGGGTATTATCACAAGTTGTGCTGAAGTTTAGAGAGTATTCCTTGAAAGATATTTCCCAAGATCTAAGAAGTTGAAGCTCAAGGACCAAATCAACAACTTTGAGCAATTGTCGGGTGATTCTATTAGCACAACATGGGAGAGATTTACTAAATGCTTGAGGATGGTCCCTGTTCACAAGATTGTTGACGATTCCTTGGTTAAAATTTTCAATCGGTCACTTAATGAGAATAGTCAAACTTGCGCTGACATAATTATGGTAGGCATGTTCATAGACCAACCTTTTGCATTGATAATCGCAAGGATGGAGCAAGCAGTCAAAACAAATCAAGCATGGGGTTAATGAGAGCGACATGTGATGAAATCTTCTTGTGTGGTTAACACCAATAATGAGCAAGCAAAGATAAGCGAAGAGATAATGGAGCAACCTGCTCAGTTTCGCACAAGTATGGACTTGGTTTTAAGGCAAAATCATGTAAGTGTCAAGGCAGTCACTCACCAACCTCCAAAGGCTCCTACCTATGATGATCTATTCTTTGATGAGGATGCATGTTTTAAAAGGAACCAAGCGACAGGTTTCTGGAATAACCCCCAAGGGTCCAATTCGGACTATTAGAGGCAAGGTTCCAGGAATGAAGGTTGGAACTTTAACCATGATGGGATGTGTAAAGACAATCGGGGCGGATACTATAAGAGATAGAGAATGCCAGATGCAGAGTGGGGAAGAAGAGAGGGCTACAGGAATGGTCCCTATGTGCCACCGCACAACCATGATGCTAGGTCAAGCAACTCTAGGATTGAAGATATGTTCGAAAAGTTGTTGAAGCGAACTGACCACCAAGATTAGACTTTAAAGGGAATAAAGGTGGATATTTCAAGTATTAACACAAAAGTAGAGTCTCACTCGATAGTTATTAAGCAATAAGAGCAACAATTCAAACAACTTTATTCACAATTGAATCAATGTCAAAAGGGAAACCTACCAAGTAATAAGGTTCAAAACCCAAGGAATGAAGGGCCTTGCATGGCGGTGAGGACTAGAAGTGGAAAGGGCACCATAGATCCCCCTATGCTGGTAATTGTGGATGAATTTGATAAGAAGGGTCTTGGTGGTGAAGTTGTGGTTGAGGGAGAAGATTCAAATGTTGTTTGCGCGCAATAAGAAGAGACAAGATCGCATGAGAAATTGAAATCAATTTGCAAACCCCCTTCTCCTTTTCCTCAAAGGCTTAAGAGAATGGAAGAGGAGGGTAAATTCAAACACTTCCTCTCGATTTTGAAGAAACTCTCCATCAACATTCCCCTTCCAGAAGATTTGGAGAAAATCCCCAGGTATGCCAAATATATGAAGGATTTAGTTACCAAGAAATGCACTTTAAGCCAAGAGTTCTCACAAGAAATCCAACAATGAAGTGTGATTATGACCAAATTCCTTGCTCAAAAATGAGAGGACCTCGGTGCATTCACCATCCCCCGTACCATTGGTGATGTCGAGTTTGCAAGAGCATTGTGTGACTTAGGATCGAGCATCAATCAAATACCTCTTGCAATATTCAAAAAGCTTGTCCTTGGTACTCCTATCCCGAAAAGAATGAGGTTGCTTATGCCTGATCAAACCATTAAAAAACCGGAGGGAATCCTTTTGGATGTGCTTGTTAGAGTGGATAAGTTCATCTTCCTGGTGGAATTTGTGATCCTTGACTGCGGAGTTGATTTTGAGTTGCCCATTAATTTGGGAGACCATTTCTGTCCACTTGGAGAGCCCTAGTAGATATGGATTCAGGTCAACTGCGGTTTAGGGGTAATGATTTAGAGGTCGTGTTCAATATTCGCTGGTCCATGAAACACCCTGATAAGTGTAAGAGTGAGGTTTGGACCCTCGATGATAGTTAATAAAGAAAGATGACAAAGTCGAGCCACGACGTTAAATAAGGCGCTTCTTGGGAGGCAACCCAAGAATTTTTTTTATAAGTGTTGGCTTGTTTTAATTATTTTTGGTTGTTGAGTTTCTTAGGTAGAAAGTGTGAGTTTGTTTTTATGATTGAAAGACATTGGCACAGTTGTAATATTTTTGGAATTGTTGTGTTTTGATATTCGGTTTGCTGGTGCAAAATTGAAGAACTGAAGATTTGAAAAGTTGCACTTGGAGCAGCCTCTTCGATTAGGCCTACGAGCAGTAGTCCTCACTATGACTTGTAGTCATGCATCATATAGAGAATCAGTGAGTATCAGAAGTTGGCACATACACTACAAGCCAACAATACAATTTGTAGAGTCATCTACGAGTCATAAGAAGGGTTCGTAGTGCCCAGGTATAATTTCTAAATTATTATAAGTGTTAGATCTGCTACGAGACTGGGACATATGAGTCATGGCTACGACTCAGTCGGGGTCTCGTAGCCCCGATATGCATATTTTTGAACTATAACCTAGTTTCATTTAAAAGAGGGTCAAAATATAATTTGACCCTCAAATTAATTTTTTAACCCTAAGAGGTGCCGAAAAACCCCTCCCCATCATATGCATCATTTTTCTAACCGAAATCCCAGCTACCTACTTTATTTTCTGACAAAGATTCCAGCGAAGTCACTATTTCTAGGGTTTTCGGTGTGATTTTGAATTTCCTTTGCTTTGGTTTACTTCTCCAATCGATCAGTAAGATCCATGGTTAAGTTTTGAAATCTTTTATGGTTAGTTTGTTCCAGATATAGGTGTGTGCTATGTTTAATCATGTTAAACCATGCCATATAGTGATTATTGAACTACACTAGTAACCTAGCGTTTTGGTGCTTTGAAGAAGTGAGTTGTGAATCAAATCATTGTTGAAATTCTTGAGTGGGTGCTTGTGAATGAAAAATTGTTGTTCATGGGATACATTGTGTGATTGTTGCCCACTCGTGGTCTAAATTGTTGTTTAAATTGGAATTTAAGAAGTGGGAGTGTTTTTTACATGTTTTAACCAATGGGATTTGATTGAATTGATATGTATGGGAATTGCATTCTTTTAGAATGTTTATAGATGTCAAGAATGAGTGTTGAATGTGTATTGCTTTTGGTGTGCTTAATGTAGCATGGAATTAGTTTTGACTCTTAGGGATGAGGGTCGTTTTGGATTTTTGATGATTAGTATAGAATAAGTTATTTACCATGAACTCTACATTGCTCTTATGATTGGTTTATGCTTGTTGGTGGAAAATGTTAGGCACAATTGATGCCTTCTGTTTCCTACTACGAGGCACTCCTACGTCTCATAGGTTCCTCTAAGAGTCGTAAAGGTCCCTCGTAGCAAGCTTCAGTCATCTATGGTTCCTTCATGTTTCTCACACGAGACTCACATACGACTCATAGTTCCTGCTACGACTCATAGTGAGGGTCAGGTAAGTTTATCTGAGTTCTGAAAAATGATTCTAAAAGTGGTTACAAGCCATAACTGTGCCTCGTATCTAAGATCAGAAAGCAATTTTGAAGACATACTATTTCTACGAGGGTAGTATATGACTCATAGGTCATCGTACGAGTCATAACTGTACTCATATCTGCAAACCTGCAGTTGCATCAGTGAATATTTACTTTTGATTTTTTTTTGTTTCTTTTTCTTTGTTATGTGTTTTAAAGTATCAATCATCTTGAACTGACATTTTACTTTGTCATTTTTTTGCAGATAAAATGCCCCACGAAGATAAACATGCAATTCGAACTCTCAAATGGAGGTTGATGGATGAATTCTCTGAGATCAAGCATTCAGAGAGCTTTGTGGAAGTCCACAGAATAAGGGTAGACCCAGAAGCCAATTGGCCCCGAATCCCAGGCACTTGAAGCACAGACACCCATGGAAGTTAGCAGTTCCTCCAATCTGAAGAGTAGGAACAACAGGGTAACGGGGATGGGTAAGATAGCAGCTTGCCATAGATGACTCCCTCACATTCCATCTCCGAGTCAGAGTCCGAGAGCACCTCCCAAGTCCAGTTCCAACCCCTAGCCACCCGCAGATGGTGCATCCCAGGGATGAAAGAAATATACGACCAGGAGTTGGAGCCTAAAGGGAAAGGCGAGCCGGTCCGCTAATTTCTTAAGGAGTCTCGGTTGAATGCCTCAGGCTTAGATAGAGTACCCGAATTGGATGCTGGACTGGATAAGCATTGACTATTGTGGACTACAAAGTAGTTGGGCAAATATACCCCTTATGTAGTCTGCGAGTTCTATGCAGCATATCTTGCTACACTCCACCAGGGGTTGCCAAAGAACAAAAGGCCAATTGAGCAGTCGAAGCTATGGCTGGTGACATTCTATGGGAGGAAAGATGATATCTCGGTGGATACGATCTGACAATGTAGTTTGGGCCCACTTATAGAATGCCTCATTCTACCGCGGAGTACAATAGTCGTATTAATAAAATGAGGAGAGCGGTGACTAGGAAGGTCATTGGAGCCAGGGCAGAGTTGCCATAGTGGATAGCCAGTCAAATATGTGAGTAGGGTGTCAAGCTGACATGGGTCACAATCTATGTAGATCCTATAGCTAAAGCACATCTCTCATTCTAGGCTAAGTTTTTTGGTCTATTATCCGTTGGCATATTAGGCCAACCTTCACGGATAATGTTATCACCCTTGAGAGAGGCATACTATTAGTCAACATTCTAGCTAGCTATGCTATAGATTGGGACCAGATTTTTTGGAGTAGTTTCACGAGGCTGTAGCTCGGACGAGCACGTCACTGCCATTCCCAGTTCTGATTTATAGACTATGCAATGCAGTAGGTATTCCTATGGATCCTCACTGGGATCCTCATGTAGAGGCTATACGCACTATAGATCCCAGCTTGATAAAGACTGATCAAAATTCAGTGGCCTTACAATGAGTAGCTCCTCCAGCTATCCCAGAGCCATTCCACACATAGCATCACCTCCCAGGTTTGCCCCCAGTTACTACCGGGACTACTCTGACTCCTATAGATCCTACACCAGTGGTGGAGATTGAGTCTACACCATCCTCCAGCACTACATCACCAACAATATCTACTTTATATGTTGACCCTCTTTACTCTGCTGTTGCATTTCAGGCTTTATTACGTAGGTTGGAGGTAACATAGGGCAGGCTATTCAGAGAGAGCGAGAGCATCATACCCCACCTGGAGAGGGTACTTCCAGTACTGCTGCAGAGGAGAAGAAGCCCCAGGAACCCACATCCTAGCCAGAGACCGGTGCTTGATGCACTATGATGTTTGACATCTTTTGACCCCATCTCTTATTTTCTTATGTTGGATACTTTGTTTTCTTTTCAAACAATCTTTTTATTATGTTGGTTTTTGGTTGTGTTTAAATATTTTTATGTTGGATCTTATTTTTACTCATACTTTGGATGATAATTTTTTGTTTTTTTTTAATAGATGTACGTATATATTTCTATAATATTGTGTTTTGTTTTCGTTCTTGTCTTTACTTTGAGGACAAAGTATCTATTGCGGTGGGGTGTGGGAAGTTATGGATTAAGGCGAAGTCTGAGTATCCTCAAATCCATAACTTTTCCTATTTTTGATTCCCCTATTTTTGATCCCAAGGTTTTCTTGTCATTCTTCTTTTTTCTTGTGGATGATTACTTTTCTGTTGAACCGGCATATTTAGGTATTGTAGATAATGGGGAAAATTCGTAATAGTGTTATCTATTGGCATATAAATAATTTCTAGATGTGTTTTTAATGTTTTGATGAAAAATGAAGTGCCCTCAAAATTTTGAGGTTGTGATTATTGATGTATTCATACATTTTTGAGTATTTGGCAATTTTTGTTTTGATATTGTGATGGTAAGATGAGACTGAAAACATGACCCGTGAGTCTATACTTGATTGTAGATGCAATTGCCATGTGTATTGTGATGTTATTTTGCTGCATTCATGCATCTAGTATGCATCCAGAACTTGCCTTGTTACTCTAAAATTGGTTTGGTGTTGTGGTGGACATGGAAAGGATCTTAGGCCTTTGTTATTTGAGTGACACCACTTTTGGCCTAAATGAACCACCTGATGAGCGAGTGAATCCCTCGTTCCAAATTTTTGAGCTTTTTATGTACTCATTCTTTCTTGATACCTTGCTAGCTTAACCTTGTTTGATAAAGTACCTTGATATTTGCCCTGGTCTATCATTGAACATGTAAACCTTGATTGAGGCTAAAGGCCTAAGTTGAGGGTGGCTGCAGTCAGTGGCTCTGGTTTGAGGCATAGATATTGTGTGCTTCACCTGAGGCTAAAAGCCTAAGTTTAGGATGGCCCTTATGCTGGTAAAGTAATAATAATAAGGTGACTAGTTGGGAAATCAAGAGAGAAATGAAAAGTATGAACCGAGTAAAAAACGAGAAAAGAAAAGTGCCTTGAATTGAGAAAAAGTAGATAAAATGAGTTTGAAATCGAGGTAGAGCTAAAAAAGAGAAAGAAAGCACACGAGAAAAGTTCAAAACACGAGAATAAGGATTGAGTGATTCGAAAGTGTTGGATTAAGAAAGTAAAATGTGTTGGTAAACGTGGTTCAAGGATAGCTTTTTAGTCACTATTTGCCCAAAATGCCACACCAAAGCACCCTGAGCCTGTGTTACAAGCCTATATGTCCTAAAGTGATCGAACTCCACTTTATCACCAAGCGAGAAGATGAGTATAGAGCCAAGCCTATGGTGTTAGTCAGTATGCTTGAATTTCAATTGAGAGAGCAAGAATGCTTCCTTTGTCCCTGACCTTTAAATACTTTTGAGTGAGCATGAGGGACTTCTTTCCAGTGAGGGCATTTACACTTCTTGAATGGCATATGACTATACTAGCGACTATGGACGGTTGATGCCCCTTAGCTTGTCATAGTTGGGTTTCCAAGTATCTCATTATGTTCTTGTTTTCTTAATAACTTTGCAAGACTGTTTTGAAAATTGTAGTTGGGTACCTGAATCAAGGGAGCTATTATATATGCCATTAGTATAGTTGCTATGTATTTCTCTTTGTCTGTATAGATTGAGTCGTCGCTTGAGGACAAGCAACAATTCTAAGTTGGCGGTGTTTATGTGCTGTCAAAATACAACATATTTGTGCATGAAACAATGGATATGTAGTTCATTAAGCGACTTTTTATGGTTTTGTTGTGTTTTTGTGTTAACCTAGTAGAAAAATTAGGTTGGCACGATTTTGAAAAAAAGTTGCAGATTTTTCTGAAGCACAGGCAATTTGAGCCCACTTACGAGTTGTACCTCAAGCTGCGAGTCGTAGGGTTTGTCATAGCAAGAATCAAAAACCAAAAATTAAGAAATCTATCAAGCAAAGGTAACTCCTACGAAGACATCCTACGAGTAGTAATACACACTACATCTAGTATAGGTGGACTCGTAGCAATAATAAGAGAGCCAAAATGTTGGACCGAAAATTGAAGACCAAGACTATGAGAGAAACATATGAGTCATAGTTCAAGCAACAACTCATACCTATGGTTCGTACCAGTTTAGTCCAGGATGCCAATAATCTGATACGAGACCCCGACTACGCCTTGTAGGTCATCCTGTGAGTCATGACTGCGAGACTTATCATCTTCCAACTGTCTTTTCTATTTAATTCTAGGGTTATTTTGTAAATACTATATATAGTTTAAGTTAGGTTTTGTGAAGGAGTTCGATCGGTAGAAAATAGACAATTACATTTTGAATCTTTTCTTAGGTCTTTTAGAGTAGATTATTGTTCTCTCTTGGAAAACCCATTTTGGGGATTGTACATCTTGCCTTGTACTCATTGTTGATCAATCAAGCTTGTGGGTTTACAACTTGTAGTGCCTATTTTTCTTCATTGGTATTGGTAAAGCTCTCATTTATGTCTTGTATATACATTTTTGCTTGTTTTCCCTTAGCCATAAGTAGCTAAGCACCCACAACTTGGGGTTGTGGGAACCATGAGTAGTTGACTTGAGATGACCTAGGTTTCTTACAATTCCACGATTGGAGTTCTGCATGTATTATCTATTTCCCTTCATTTTTATTATTGTTTGGTGGTGGCCAACACAATACCCCACCTACTATCACGATCCCGACCAAGGTATTGATGATTAGGAAAAGGCAAGTAGATCACAAAATTCAATTGATGTGTTCTCGTCTAATCAACCAAGCCTGACAAAGTAGAGGTTGACTGGGACAATGGGTAACTGTTAGTTGGCACGCCATGGTTACCGACCAAGCGTCATGGTGAAATTCGACCTTCACCTTCACAAGGTACCATCCTACATGTAAATCAACAATTGTAGTTATACTATCTAGTTAATCAAGTTGACGAACAATGGCGAACATAATTCTCAAGTTGTCGATGAAATTGAGTGTTTTCTCATGTTATAGTTAGTGGTAATTTTATTTTGTTTCTTTTTTGAATCGCAGAACCCCCCACCCCTTTTAGAGATTGCAGTCATAAATGCTAGAAATAATTATTGGTGAAGTCTTGTAATCAAATCTTGTATTCTTTGTGGATTCGATCCTAACCTCGGTTAGGTTAATTGCTGACAGTCACTTTCTTATTGTAGTGTGAACATCACTAGCCACGTAGAGGAGGAGGATGATCAACTTGGGCACCGATTCCTACATGGTTATATCATGTAGGCAAGAGTATGCATTAGTACATTTGAATGCACTAAGTATATAGGATGCAATGCAACAAGAATTAGGCATCATAGTAAAAATGAGTAACAATAAGCAATAAGCATAATATAACAACATGGCATGTATGATCAATGCACAAGTAAAACATGCTTAAGTAACTCATGCTCATATATTATATCATACACGTAAAAGATACCAAGCTAGATTTTTAAGGTACAAACCCCTTGGTTAGTTGATGATGGTTTCACCCTATTACCCTTGCGATGTGGTACAAAACCTTCACATGGTTGATGATAATCACACCTTATCACCATGGTGGCGAAGTACAAACCCCTCACATGGTTGATAAGTACAAACTCCCACCTCGGTTGGTGAGTACAAACCCCCACCTCGGTTATCCAGGCTCTAGTCCCCCCTGATCGGGTATGGTCTAATGTAATACTTTATATAGAGTATATCATATACATAAGATCATTTCATCATATAGTCAATCATATCATATCTCATGCTTTGAACCTTTAACTCCTCGAAGAAACCACATCCGGACATTTTACCAAACATTTAGAGGGTGTGTAATGCTAGTATGAAACAATGAAATATAGAGATAAAATCATGCAAGAAAATCTATTTTAAAACTATCAATAAACACCTTGCAACACCATCAAGATATATACATCAAAATCCCTCCTCAAATCTTACAATAAATCAAAGATTTATAGCTCAAAGCATAGCAAAACAGTCACAATTTGTCATAGCTTTAACATAGTGTGTAGTGAATTTTATAATAAGAAAGACTCATTTGTAAATCAACTTTAAATCATGAAATTTGAGTATAAGGAGGTTAGGGCACCATTGGTGGAAGGACCTAATGGCTAAAACCCACATACCATAGCTTGGAGATGAACTTGGTGAAGATTGGAGATGGAGACATGAAGCTTGAAGAAGAACCTTGAAGGAATCCTTAATTCTGGATGAGGGTTTGAGACTTGAATTTTGGAGTGAAATATGACTATGTATAGGTAAAAACACATTTGGGAACACTTAGGCCCAAGACTTAGAAGTCTTGGACCAACTTAAAAAAAAAACAGACACCTTTTTACACTGGTGCGCGTTGCGTGGAGAACGCGATTGCTCACTAGAAATTGCATTCTTGA
>JAABOM020059294.1:0-12980 GCA_011800125.2 Solanum clarkiae
AAACAATATTGTCTAACAAAAGGATAGAGTATCCATAAAAACAAGTAAGAGTTGGGGTCAAAAGTGGTCAAACATCATGGTGCTCATGCACTAGTCTCGGGCTGATTTGTGGGGTCTTGAGTCTGCCTCTCCTCCTCTACTAAAGTATCCTCTCCAGGTGGGGTGGAGTGTGCTCTCTCTCTGAATAGCCGCCAACAAAAGCGACTCCTGCACCACCTCCTCAGGTATGAGCTCCTCTTCCTCAGGTCTTGGCCTCTTCGGGGTCGGCTCCGGATCAGCATGCTCAAGGGGCCTCTTCCTCCGGGTGTCTGAACGGTCGGTGGAGTCAATCATATGCCTCATCACTTACCAGTGCTACCTTTGGGGCTGGAACGGGGGCTGCCAACATCTGTTGTAAGTCGGCCTTGAACTTGGCCAACTCCTAAGTCACTGCACTCGCGTCAATAGGCCTATCTCCCTCGAGCCTCCTGTGGACTCTAGTCACGAATGCATCGACCAGTGTATCAACCGCTTGCACCCTATCATCAACTAAATCTCAAGCAAATACCCTTATTCTCTCCTCGGCTTCTCGAACAGTCTGATCAATCAACAGCTGGACCCGTGCTGACAACTTATGAAGCCTGCCCTCTACTACAGCCACCCTCCGCAATAAATCTTAAGAAGCAATAGTAGAGAAACACAACATAAAATAAACACTAATTACAATTCGGGTAAACACTCAATTTTGGGAATAACTTGGGAATTGTGTTCCCCTTCGTTCGTTAACTCAATTACCCTAGATAACATAACTATGATTGGTGAACCGCATGCAGAATGGTAACTTAAGTTCTTCCAGCCATCTTAAAAATGTAAAGTCGAATTTCACCATGGCGCTTGGTCGGCTACCATGACCTGCCAACTAACCGCTACCTATTTTCCCAGTCAACCTCCCCTTGGTCAGGTTTGGCTGATTAGATGGAAACACATCAACCGAATCCTGTCATCTACTTTCCTTTTCCTATTTGTCACTACCTTGGTCAGGATCGTGATAGTAGGCGGGAGTTGGTGTTGGACACCACCAAACAACATTAGTCATGAAGGGAAATAAACAATACATGCAAAACCACAATCATAGATATGCACAAAACCTAGGTCATCTCAAGTCAACTACCCATGGTTCCCACAACCTCAAGTTGTGGGTGCTTAGCTGCTTATGGCTAAGAGAGAACACACAAAAATGCATATAATAGACATAGTTGAGAGTTTCACCAATAACAATGAAGGAGATTGGAACCACACGTTGTAAGCCCACAAGCTTGATTAATCAACAATGAGTACAAAGCAAGATTTGCAATCCCCAAAATGGGTTTCCTAAAAGAGAGTAATAATCTACTCTAAAATCTAAGAAAAGCTTCAGAATGTAATGGAGAAATATCTACTGTTCGAACTCTCTCTCAAAAACCTAACTTAAACTTTTTATGGTATTTACAAAACAACCCTGAGAATTATGCAGAAAAGACAACTGATATCTAATAAATTTCGCACTTACGACTCATAGATTAGGCTACGAGTCCTAGTCGGGGTCTCGTATCAAGTTCTTGGAATCTTAGACTGAACTAGTACGACCCATAGGTACGAGTCGTTACTTAAGATATGACTCGTATGTTGGTCTCGTAGTCTTAGTCTTTAGTTTTTGGTCCACCATTTTGGCCCTTTGGTTCTTGCTACGAGTCCACCTGTACGAGTCGTAGTGTATATTATGACTCGTGGGCTGGGCTCGTAGGGATGACCTTCACTTGGTAGATTTCTGATTTTTGGTCTCTGATTCTTGCTACGACACCACTCTATGACTCGTAGGTTGGCTCGTAACGCCTGTACTTTAGCAAAATCTGCAACTTTTTTTTAAAATCATGCCAATCTAACTTTTCTGCAAGATTAACATAAAACACATCAAAACACTAAAAAGTCACTTTAAGAACTCACAAAATCCCTTGTTTTATGCACCAAATGTGTTGTACTTTGACAACACATCAACACCCTCAACTTAGAATTGTTGCTTGTCCTCAAGCGACGACTCAATTTACGCAGATAAAGAGAAATACATAGCAGCCATATCAATGGCATATACAACAACTCATTTGGTTCAAGTACCCAACTACTACTTTCAAAATAGGGTTGTCAAGTCAATGCCCCTCACATCAAATAGTTTTATGACCAAAATAGGATTTAAAGGAAGTTTATGCTTTCGCGAAACTCCTCCTTCTCTTTGACATCTATCATAAGACTTTATATAATCATGGGGTCTTGGTGTAAAAATGGCTAGTAATAGCCACACTGTAACACCTTATAAGTCGTTCTAGCTCCACACCAATGAAGAGTGACGTGCTTCGAGAATGCTCATCATCTCTACCTCTGGAACATATCTACGGATGATGCCATCCGTACAAATGCAAAACAAATATGGGTCATCCCAGAAGAATTTCTTTACATCATACATAAACTTGTGACTTTGATAGGTGTTCAAATCAGGGGGCACTATATCACTCACCAAATAGTTAGCATAATTTGTGAACCAACGTATAAAATCATGTGATGCTACCAGAACTATTTCATTGGGGAATGAGTCATTTATGTCCAACACATCATAAAACTGCATCATAGCCTCATCTTCCAATCTAGAAAGGTGATCGGCAACCTGATTTTCTGATCCTTTTCTGTCAATCATATCAAAATTGAATTCCTCCAAGAGAAGTACCCATCTAATCAACCTTGGTTTAGCGTCTTTCTTTGCTATCAGATATTTGAGTGTTGTGTGGTTGGTATGCGCAATCACTTTAGCTCCTAACAAATATGAATGAAAATTTTCAAATGCAAACATCAACCAAGCAATTCTTGTTCGACTACAGTGTAATTCTTCTAGGCCATATTCAGTGCTTTGCTAGCATAATAGATTGCATGCAGGACTCTCTGTCTTTGTTTCCCAATACCACACTGAGTGCAAACCCACTCGCATCACACATTGGTTCAAACGGTTGTAACCAATCTGGACTGACAATAATGGGTGTTGGGGTTAGCCTTCTTTTTAGTTCTTTGAAGGCTTGCATACATGCCTCATCAAATACAAACTTTGCATCTTTTTCTAACAACTTACATAAAGGTTGTGAGATTTTGGAGAAGTCCTTTATGAAATAGTGGTAGAATCCATCATAGCCTAAAAACTTCTGATACCTTTTACTGAAATTGGTGGTGACAATTTCTCTATCACCTCAGTTTTTGCTTTATCCACCTCAATTCCTTTGCCCAAAATTTTGTGACCAAGTACGATGCCCTCTTTGACCATAAAGTGGCATTTCTCCTAGCACCAAGTGACTCTCAACATATCTCTGCAACATATCACGCAAATTTAATAGGCATTCTTCAAAAGACTGGCCGATGACGCTGAAGTCATCCATGAACACTTCAGTTGTACTTTCAACCATATCTGAGAAGATAGACATCATGCATCTTTGAAATGTGGCTGGAGTATTCCAGAGCCCAAAGGGCATCCTCTTAAATGTGAAGGTACCATAAAGACATGTGAAGGTTGTCTTCTCTTGATCCTCAGGTGCGATAACAATTTGATTATACCTAGAATATCCGTCAAGGAAATAATACCATCTCTTTTTTGCTAGTCTGTTAAGCATCTGATCCATGAATGGCATAAAAAAGTGATCCTTTTCGGTAGAAGTATTTAATTTCCTATAGTCCATACGCACTCTCCATCCGGTGACTGGTCTCATGGGGATCAACTCGTTCTTTTCATTAGGCACCACTGTGATACCTCCCTTCTTTGGAATACACTACATTGGGCTCACCACTCATTGTGAGCGATTGGGTAGATTACTCCTGTGTCTAGCCACTTGATAATTTCTTTCCTCAAAACTTCTTGCATTAGGGGATTCAATCACCTTTAATGCTCAATACTTGACTTTAATCCTTGACTAGTTGAATCTTATAAGAGCATATCCCGGGGAGTATGCCAATGATGTCTGCAATTGTCCACCTAATAGCTTTTTTATAATGCTTGAGAACTGCGACTAGGGCTTCTATTTGGGCTTCACTTAACTCTGCTATAATGATGATAGGTCATGTACTATTCTCTTCCAGGTATGCATATTTTAGATGTTATGGTAATGCCTTTAACTCTAACTCTAGTGGAACTTCTACAACGGGTTTTGTAGGTGGTGTTTCCCTGTTGCATAAATCTAGCTCCAACCTTGCTTATCGCTTTGGCCCAAATGACACCCCAAGAGCATTTACTGTTTCTCATAATCAGGGATGTTGCCACCATCAAAGTTCATCAACACAGCGGCCAAAGGGTTAACCCCAAGCCTCAATTCTATTGGGATCTTGGCTTCATCATCCTCACCCGTTGAAATCATTGAGATAACTTAGAACTCAGAACTCTTCTCATCCTGCTGACCTACTTGAAACACCACTGCATATTCACCAATCTGAAAGTGAGTAGGCTCTTCTCCATATCTACTAATGCACGACCTATGGCCAAGAAAGGTCTTCCCAAGATGATCAGAACTGCAAAATCAACTTCATAGTCAAGTATAACAAAATCTGTGGGAAACATAAATTTTTCTACCTTTACCAACACATCATACAAGATCCCCACAGGCTTTTTGATTATTCTGTCTGCCATCAACAATCGCATTTTTGTAGGGACCAAGATCCCCAAACTGAGCTTTCTGAATATGACGAGAGGCATTAAGTTAATGCTAGCCCCCAAATCACATAGTACTTTATCAAATGCTAGTTCTCCTACAGTGCATGTATGGTGAATGCACCCGGGTCTTCGAGCTTTTGCACTAATGACTTTGTAGTGATGGCACTACAACATTGAATATTTTTGGAAAGGTCTTGGCTCACTTTTAGCTTCCTTTTGACTAGGTCTTTCATCCATTTGGCATGCCCCGACATCGTTTTAAGGGCCTTAACTAATGGTAGGTCCATTGACAATATTTTTAGCATTGTCAAAAACTGTTCAAACTTACCCTCCTCCTTTCTTCTTTTAAGCCGTTGAGGGAAAGGAGAAGGGGGTCTCGTAAGGGTTTTATACTTCTTGGGTTGCTCTTCTGAATTGCATGCTTGGGTTTCTTCATTCATTCTCTTCTTGCGGTTCCCATTTTCCACTTTTTGCCTAGGGGAATCTATTGTGCTTTTGCCACTCCTAGTCATTACAACCATGCAATACCCCTCCTTTTTAGGATTTTGAACTATATTGCTTGGTAGGGTGCCCTTTTGGCGTTTGTTCCACTGTGAAGACCTTGCCCAAATTGTTGTTCAAGTTGCTTGATTGCCACCTAGTGAGACTCTATTTTTTGGTTAATGCTTGAAATATCCTCTTTCGTTCCCTTTAGAGTCTCATCTTGGTGGTCGGCTTGTTTCAACAATTTTTCAAACATATCTTCAATCATAGAGTTGCTCGATCTGGCATCACGATTGTGTGGTGGCACATAAGGACCATTCCTGTAGCCGTCTCTTCTTCCCCATTCTGCGTCTAGCATTCTCTCTCTCTCTCTCATAGTATCCACCCTGGTTGTCTCTACACATCCCATCAAGATTGAAGTTCCGACCTTGATTCCCAGAACCTTGCCTCCAATAGTCAGAATTGGACCCTTGGGGATTGTTCCGGAAACCCGCTGCTTGGTTACTTACAAACATGCATCCTCATCAAATAATGGATCATCATAAGTAGGAGCCTTTAGAGGTTGGTGAGTGACTACATGGACACTTGCTTGGTTTTGCTTCAAGACTAAGTCCATGCTTGTGCAAAGTTGAGCAAGTTGCTCCATAATCTCTTCGTTCACCTTTGCTTGTTCATTACTGGTATTGACCACACAAGAAGGTTTTATCACACCTCGCTCTCATTGCCCCCATGCTCTATTTGTTTTGACCACTTGTTCCATTCATGCGGCTAAAAATGCAAAAAGTTGGTCTAGGAACATGCCTCCCATGATTGTATCGGCACAAGCTTGACTATTCTCGTCAAGTGCCCGATAGAAAATCTCGACCAAGGCATCACCGAAAATCTTGTGATCGGGAACCATCTCAAGCATTTAGTAAACCTCTCCCATGTTGTGCTAATAGAGTCACCTGGCAGTTGCTCAAAGATGTTGATTTTTTCCTTGAGCTTCAACTTCTTAGATCTCGAGAAGTATCTTTCAAGGAATACTCTCTGAAGTTCAACCCAACTTGTGATAATGCCTGGAGGAAGCTCAGACAACCATACAGCTACATTGCCAGTCAATGACAGTGGAAACACTCTTAATCCAACAATATCAAGAGAAAGGTTTTGTGTTCCCATGATACTTTTGCACACAAACACCACATTTTGAAGATGATGGTGGGGATCTTCCAAAGGTAGCCCTGTGAATAGACCGCGATTTTGGAGAATTTGGAGCAATCCACTCAATACCGTGAACATAGTATCTACTGGTAAAGGAGGCAGTACTATAGCACCGGTAACATCCATAGCCATAGGGTTCAATCGATATTAATTCCATCCATAAGCACTTTCATTGAAGTCCCTGAGTTGTGGCCTGTTACCCCTTTTGTGGTGGATTCTCCTCTCTATCCATATCTTCATTCGTATGCACATCCTTCTCAACCTCAATATCCTCATTCACTCGAGCTATTCTTCTTGGTAGTCGATGGATCTCCAAATTTAGTGGAGCTAAGGGACTGCCTTGGCTGCTTGTGTTGGGCATACAACCTAGTACACCCTGCAAAAGAAATAAAACAACAAAAACAAAAACAAAAGTAAAATATAAAAGACTCTAGAAATTAACACTAGAATTAACTAATAGTGAAATCAAATCAAAACCTAGCCGTATTCCCCAGCAATGACGCCATAATTTTTTGATGACGGTCACACTCTAACAAGAAAGGATCGCTATCAGTAATTAACCTAACCAAGGTTAGGGTCGAATCCACAAGGAATACAGGGCTTGACTACAAGGTTTCACTACTAATCATTTCTAGTATCTATAACTATCATCTCTAAATGGGGGGGGGGTTGTGATTCAAACACAACATAAAATAAACACTAATTAAAATTCGGGTAAACACTCAATTTTGGGGAAAACTTGGGAATTGTTTCCCTATGGTTTGTTGACTCAGTTATCCTAGATAACATAACTATGATCGGTGAATCACATACATGATGGTAACTTAGGTTCTTCCAGCCCTCTTGTGAAGGTGAAGGTCTAATTTCACCATGGCGGATGGTCGGCTACCATGGCGTGCCAACTAGCTATTACCTCTTGTCTCAGTCAACCTCCCCTTGGTAAAGTTTGGTCGATAGACAAGAACACATCAACTGAATACTGTCATCTACTTCCCTTTTCTTATTCATCACTACCTTGGTTGGGATCGTGATAGTAGGCGGCATTTGGTGTTGGCCACCACCAAACAACATTAGTCATGAAGGGGAAAAAATAATACATGCAAAACCCCAATCATAGACATGCACAAAACCTAGGTCATCTCAAGTCAACTATCCATGGTTCCCACAACCCCAAGTTGTGGACGCTTAGCTACTCATGGCTAAGAGAAAATACACAAAAATGCACATAATAGACATAGTTGAGAGTTTCACCAATAATAATGAAGGATATTGGCACCACAAGTTGCAAAACCACAAGCTTGATTGATCAACAATGAGTACAAAAGAAGATTTGCAATCCCCAAAATGGGTTTCCTAAAAGATAGCAATAATCTACTCTAAAAACCTACGAAAGCTTCAAAATACAATAGAGAAATATCTACCGTTCGAACTCTCTCTCAAAAACCTAACTTAGACTATTTATAGTATTTATAATACAACCCTAGGAATTATGTAGAAAAGACAGCAGGCATCTGATAAATTTCCCAGTTACGACTCGTAGGTTGGCCTACGAGTCCTAGTCGGGGTCTCGTATCAGGTTCTTTGCATCTTGGACTGAACTGGTATGACCCATAGGTATAAGTCGTTACTTGAGCTATGACTCGTATGTTGGTCTCAAGATGGTACAAGTCGTTGCTTGAGCTATGACTCGCATGTTGGTCTCGTAGTCTTGGTCTTTAGTTTTTGGTCCAACATTTTGGCCCTCTTATTCTTTCTGCGAGTCCACCTTTATGAGTCGTAGTGTGTATTACAACTAGTAGGCTGGGCTTGTAGGATGACCTTCACTTGGCAGATTTCTAATTTTTGGTCTTTGATTCCTGCTACGACACTATCCTACGACTCATAGATTGAGCTATAACTCATAGGTTGGCTCATAAGGCCTGTGCTTCAGCAAAATCTACAATTTTTCTTCAAAATCATGCCAACCTAACTTTTCTGCAAGATTAACATAAAAACACATCAAAACACTAAAAAGTCGCGTTAAGAACTCACAAAATCCCTTATTTTAGGCACCAAATGTGTTGTAATTTGATAGCACATCAGAGGTAGAGAGACAGAGCATCTCCTAAAAGTTTGTGCATTGTTAGTATTGGTCCAGAACAAGCAAATATCAATGAAGAAATTATGCAAGTGCTTGCCCCAATTCGTACAAGTATAGTGGTAATGATGAAACAGAACTAGGAGCGAGTCAATGCAGCAGTTTATCAATCTCCATATGTACCCATGTATGATGAACCTTATTATGAAGAGGACATATGTTTTGCTGCGGATCAGATAGAGGGCTTCTGTACCAATGCCCAAGGGTCCAATCAGGACTATTGGCGCCAAGGTCAAGGGAACCAAGGTCAGAACTTCAATCGGAATGGAGCTTTCAGGGATAACTATAGAGGATATTATGATCGGAACAGGGGTCCAGAGAGAGATGCAGATTGGGATTGCAGAGATGGCTTCAGATATGGTCCCTATGTGCCACCACATAACCGCGATACAAGTGCAAGTAGTTCTAGAATTGAGGAGATGTTTGATCACCTATTGAAGAAAGCTGAGACACAGGACGAGACTCTGCGGGGTATGAAATCTGAGATTTCTAGCATCAATTAGAAAATTGAGTCTCATTTTGTGGCTATTAAACAACTTGAGCAACGGTTTTGTCAAGTGTCAACTCAACGAAATTAGCATCATAAGGGTACACTGCCTAGCAACATAGATCAAAACCCTAAAAATGAAGGGCAGTGTATAGATGTTACTACTTTTGGTGGCAAGAGAACCATTGATCCTCCCATGCCAGTTGATGAGGATGATGTTTGCGAGGAGATAGTTGCGGGCAAGGATCCAGATGTAGGAATGATCGTGGCAAGGATGGGGTGAGTGAAGCTGCTAATGTGTCACAGAAGCTGAAGCCTATTCCTAGGCCCCCTCCTTCCTTCCCTCAAAGAATCAAAAAGAGCGGGGAGAAAGGCAAGTTGAAGCACTTTCTCTCTATGCTGAAACAACTCTTCATTAGCATCCCTCTCATTGAGGCATTGGAGAAGATATCAGGGTGTGCAAAGTACATAAAGGACCTTGTTACTAAAAAGGGCACTGTGAGTTAGGAAATCTCCCAAGAGCTTCACCATTGCAGTGTTATTGCTACAAGGTCCTTGGTTCAAAAGTGAGAAGATCCTGGTGCTTTCACCATACCCTGCACCAATGGAAATGTAGAGTTTTCAAGGGCACTATGTGATCTAGGTGCCAACATTAATTTGATCCCCTTGCGGTCTTCAAGAAGCTAGGATTGGGAACCCCTACTCTGACGAGCATGCGGTTGTTGATGGTTGATCGCACGGTGAAGAAGCCTATGGGGATACTAGATGGCATGCTGGTCAAAGTTGAGAAGTTCATATTCCCTACAAACTTTACGATCCTGCATTGCGAGGTTGATTTTGAAGTCCCTATCATTCTGGGAAAGCCCTTCGTAGCCACTGGACGCACCTTGGTAGATATGTAGGAGGGCCAACTCAAGTTTAGATTTGAGAAATATGAGGTCATGTTCAACATCAGTCAGCAGGTAAAGAAAGAAAATGACTTGAGAGTGGTCTTTGTGGTTGAGACTGTTGATGATACTAAACCATAAGTCCCCTTAAGGTGAGAGTGGGTGTTGACACCTTGGAAGTAGTGCTAATGAACTTTGATAGTGATGGCATCCCAGATTATGAGGAGACAGTGAATGCTCGAGGGGTTTCCTATGGCCCTAGGAGCTAAACCAAGTTAGATCTAGACTTGCAAAATCGAGCGTCACCACCCTCAAAACCATCCATAGAAGAACGGCTGGTATTAGAGTTGAAGCCCCTTTAGTATATCTGAGATATGGATTTTTAGGAGCCAACAACACTTTGCCAGTTATAGTTGCTGCAGACTTGAACGAGGAGCAGGTGGGCACCCTTGTCGTGGTACTTAAACAGTTTAAGAAGGTCATTGGATGGGCGATTGCCAGTATCATTGGTATCCCTCTCGGGATATGTACACACAAAATCCAATTGGTTAAGGACTACAAGCCAAGTATTGAGCACCAAAGGCATCTCAACCCCCTATGCAAGAGGTTGTACACAAGGAGATCATCAAATGGTTGGATGCAAGAGTGATCTATGCGATTGCCAATAGTGAATGGGTGAGTCCGATTTAGTGCGTTAAGGCGGTATCAAAGCATTGCCAAATGCCAAGAACGAGTTGATCCCGATGTGGCCAGCCACTATATGGAGGGTGTGCATGGACTACAAAAAACTCAATGCGTCAATCGAAAAAGATCACTTCCTGAACAAATAGACATTTTTGTCTTACGTGGCATCCTATATGGCACTTTTGTGTCCGATGTGGTGTGCTACATGTATTGTGCCATGTGAGATACGTATGTCTACTTATTTAATTTTATACAAATTTAACTATCTACTTGTACATACCCAAAATTGATGAACATAGGTTCTTGTTAAATCTAAATTAAAGGACATATTTATGTATTGATCAAAGGATCACACCCACTATTTAAAATGGCAAATAATTCCATTAAGTCACTTGATGTCGCAATAGAATTTAAAAATCTTAAAGGCATCAAAAAAATGAGACAGGAGCTAACCAGGAATTACGATGTTGGCTGCTTCCTTGAAAGTATAAAGTGTAGCATCTTTGACAAATTTTGCACTGAAATAAACCATCTTAGCACGACTTTCATCATCCGCCATTTACTCACCAAGTTTTTTCAGGCCTTTAACTCTAACGACATTATCAATCTTTGAAAAGACCGTCGTGCTGTAACTGTAGGAAATTTCACATACTTTCTTCACCGTTTCCTTCCCGAAATTCATCAAGCTCAAAATTCCCATTTTCCCGCGCCCTTGCTTACTGTACGAAGAATAATTTATAGGTTCAATAGAATTCAATAGCTTTGCAGATTCCTGTTTTCCCTTCATGGAGATTGGAACTGAACCGTTTGTAGGAAAATTGTAGGATTAGTTAGTATTATTACTCAGGCTGGCACAATACCAAACTATTTCCAAACTTTTAACAAATGCCTAATTTATTTATATTCCTAATTACCTGTTGAATTTGGGCATCTGGATTTTGGCTACGTGGATATAGCTTTTAGACCATACCAAACAAATTTAAATATTCTGTCGACTTTTTGATATTTTTTCTTTTTTCTTTTTCTTGATGGTAGGTCGAAGTATTGATGCCCAAGTAGGAGTTTTATTCATGTATTTTCATATTTTTGATATATCATGTCCTGTTTTATTGAATTTTGATTATTAAATTATTTTTTGTTATATGATTATTTTTTTTATTAGTTATCTTGTTTTCTTTATCATCGTTTTTTCTTTTTATAACTATTATTTTGATTTATCACATTTGAATCAACAACATCTTAAAATAATTTCTCTATTTTCATAAGATAAAATTAAATTTATGTATATTATATTCTCTTTATATTTTATTTATAAAATTTTACTGAATTTATCGTTATTATTGTAATAATTCATTTCATTCAATTTATACATATTTAGTAGGTATTGAACAAAATTAATTCATTAACTTTCTTCCTTTCAAAGTAAATAAATTTTTGAGGCGTGGCACACTCCTTGAAAATTTAATTAATGATACTAATTAAAAAGTAAAAGTCATTAAGAAATTAATAATGATTAGAGAAGGGGGGGGGGGGATAGTATTCCCTTTATTTTATTTTAGTTGCCATGATTCTCATTTGTAGAATCAAAACAATGTAAATTTTGTCTAACATTTTAAAATATTTTTTCAATTGAAATCAATAATACATTTTTATAGCTTTTGAAATTTAAACTTTTATTTTAAAATATTAAATTAATCATCTAATTTAACTTTAAAAATTAACCAAATTAACTTTCAAAAATTTCAGCATGACAACTAAAATAAAACACAAGAATAACTATTATATTTTTAGACTTAAAAAATTTATTTATTTTTAAAAACTAAATAAATGCAAAAAGTTATTTGTTTTAAACCGACCGATAACCATTTAGACCGAAACTAATGGTTTCATTTAAAAAGAGCATAATATATAAATTTACCCTTTAACTTGGCTTCAAATCACAAGTTGGATCTTCAACTTTCAAAATGGACAAACAGACACTCCAATTAACTCATTCTTAATCATTTAAACACACTTGTCCTAGCTGGCAAAACGCGTGAAATACACGAAATTTAAGCTCGTGAAGCTCCTTTTTTTAAGTCCAAAATAGTAAAAAAAAAAAAAGTGAAATGATAATCTTACCCTTGATGAATACCCTTTATGTATATATCCTTATATTTCAATTAAAAATATGATTTTTCTTCTTCTTTCTATTACTAATCTTCAAGAATTTTTCCTAATTTTTGACATATAATATTTCATACTTTGAAATACTTTTTAAAAATTAAATATTTAAATTCTTTTTTTGGGAGGTGCGCGGGTTGGGTTTAGGGACGGAGTGGAGTAAAAAATTAAAAGTTTTAAAATTTAAAATTTTTGTAAAAAATAATTTATATATTTTTTTGTATGGGAGTGAGAGGTGGGACTGTG
>JAABOM020059295.1:0-12978 GCA_011800125.2 Solanum clarkiae
TTCCAGCAACTAGTGGAGTGATATATGATAGTGTAGAACCAGGGTCAATTAATGCATATACATTATGTGAAAAGATGAACAATGTACCTGTGACCACATTGGGTGAAACTTCCAAATTTTGCCGACTCCTCAGAGCATAAGTGCGATTCTGGACTCCGCTAGAGCTAGATGCCCCTCTAACACCTCTACCACGACCCATAGATGCTTGTTGACCCCTACCTAATAGAGGAACTGATGATAATGATGCAACAACTTACCCAATAGATTGTGCTATATTACCCATATGCCTCCTCGGGCAATCTCTTATCATATGCCCTGGCGCATCACACCAAGAACAAGAGTCTATCCCAACACGACATATACCTGAATGACTTCTTCCACACTATTTATAAGGCTGCATAGAGGTCATTTGCCGACTTGCTGAATATCCTGTTGTTCGTGTACCTTGTCCCTCTCCTTATTGACCAAACTGATTACTTCTAGACCCTTAAAGTTGTGATGGAGTACTGGCTGCAGAGTAGGAAGATGATGGCCTAGGCGGTCTATTAGAAAACCGAGGCCTAAGCTCACCTTGGGGTGGTATAAACTGCCCTGTAGACCTGACCCTCTTGGACTGCGCCCTTTCTAACTCTTGTGTCCTTCTTCTTTGCCTCTGATCCTCCAATTTCTGTGTAAAAGCTTGCATTCTCGCTATATCCATGTCTTCGTTCAAGGAAGCAAAGGTACAGTCTCTGACTACATACGTATCCAATCTATCCACATATCGATGAACTGTAGAGGTTCAAGAACTGATCTGTACAGGCCTCTCAGATCTCTAATGGCAAGTAATGGTCAAGACATGCCTCTTTGAACTCCTTCCAGGTAGTTGGAGGTACATCTATACCCTTAGATTGCTTCCAAGCTTCATACCACAATATAGCATACCCTTCAACTTAATGTCGCTAACTCGATAGCTTCTACACCACTCACATGCATAACATATAAAGTTCGCTGAATCTGATCAATAAAGTCTTGGGGATCTTCATTAGGATCAGACCCATTGAAGGATGGAGGGTCCAAATTAAGGAAATCACGTATCCTTGTGCCAACTGCCCTATTCGCACCACTTGCACCTATAACTGGACCTTTCTGTCTTTGACCATGGCTAGCAATTATACGAGCCAGTAGTTGGACTGTATTTCTCAGATCCTGCACGGTAGCATCAATAGGTGGTTCTAGGGGAATTTCATTATTTCTGGGTTCATCAGGAGCTGGAGAAGTTGGAGATGTCTGTGACACAGACTCCTCTTGAACCTCATTTCATTGTTTCACCTGACTGGGTATACCAACCATCACTTCTACTCCCTTCCCTTTACCTTTGTTTTGCCTAGTTTCTGGCATACTTGTTGTACAAAATAATTTAGGGGTTAGATAAAATCTACCTATTACACTTAGCTCTATGGCACGATCTAAAGAACGAAAAGAAAGTAACAACTCCTAAATGCCACGTAGCCTCCTGCTTACAAATGTCGTGCACAACACATCGATAAACAAGACTCTACATAGACACGACTTTGTAGACTCCCTAGGATGACCACTCTGATAACACTTCTATCAAGCCCCTTCTTTTATGACCAAAGTTCCGTTAGGACGGAATGGCACCCGTTGCCGATGAGGCTCGGGAGAACCAACCTGTATCCATGTGCTTTCTATACATATTATAAGAGATTTCTACATTTGACATGCCTTTAAGAAAATAAACTGTGATAACAAGCCAAAAGGAAATGCATATGGCTGGCCATTGGGGCCACGATGTTTAAAGTACGAGACAAGACCACACTTTAATTTATATAGTCTACAAAACCTCTAGATAAAGAAAAATATCTGATAAGGGTCAGGATAGGCCCCGCCTCGACTAACTATACAATACAAAAATATAAGCTCTAGACATACAAAGCTCCGAAGCAACCTGTAGCTTGGTAACAACAGCTGGATATCCTGTACTCCTATTAGGGAGATCTACTAGCACCTGTACCTGCAGCATGAAATGCAAGTCCCCTGTAAGGGACGTCAGTACGAGGTAATGTATTGAATATGTAAGGTAGGAAATACTGTATATGAAGTGACAACTCAAACAAAACTGTACACTGGTGTAGGATTAGAGACCACCTTTAGTTATAACGTGGGATCATGTTCTTTTTATTACTTCACCTTTACTGTATAATATGTGTACAACATGTAATACAAATGACCAGCTAATCAGTCGTAAATCTATATAGGGATCGGCCCTGGCTAGGCTTTTCCTTTAACCCCTCGGGCTACCCCTCATGATAGGATCGACCCTGGCTAGGTGATTCTTCCATCCCTTGGGATACCACCTATCAATAAGCAATATACTTTACTTTATCTTTTAATTACCTTTGAGATGATTCTTTTGGTTATTGTAACATTGGAGCTATAGGACTGTAGATACAACATATGACATATAAATAATCGCAAAAGACAACACCACAATGAAAGGAGTAAGTTACACAAATAATGAAATGCATAGGAGGTAGAACAACACATGAACTTTATTTAGTAGAACGAATTCGTGTATCTTGGTATCCAAGTATGTATGCAGATTTAAAGGTGACTATGTATGGGGGCATATGAACATGTGAAAGAGTTAAGATACAGTTAATAGTTGTGTCGGAGTTGGTAAGTGCCTTTATGTACCAAGGAGGGATCTATGTTTCATGACAAATAATGTGAAATCAAGTGGCCTTACATACCTCGCTGTACGACCTCGCTATTACCTCGAGATAACCTTCCCTTCTTCTGAATATTTATATACAACATAATAGGTGATAAAACTAGCATTAGCAGCCAATAGATGCATCTTGGTAGCCCACTCTCATAAAAACAACATATGGGTAGCAAGCGGATAATTATAAACCTAAGCGTATTCTTTCAACCTTTCCGCCCCTAATCGTATTGTAGTACACATTATCATATACATATTATGTGCAGTCTATTTTAGTTCCATAACAGTCTTACAACACCCCACAAAACACAACATACAATAATTCTATGCAACATACAAATAAGCGGTATAACGTTACATCCCTTCGCTACATTACGACGTTGATGATTCCAAATCTTTACCGACTTCAACCAAACTGTTCCCACAACATTTATACATACAAACAATCCTAAAATAATTCAAAAATAGTCCTCAAAATAAGTGGGGGATGTGAGACCATAGCCTTCAATCAACCAGTCCACAAGTTTCTATTACGAGCACAATTACGATATCACACAAGAACTTACTTTCGTGGACTGTAAAAATGGTGCAGTAGTCTTTATACATCATTATAAAATCAATACTCATCAAGAATAGTAGCCTTCCTTTATAATCAATCCAACCAAAAAGAGAAAAGCTTCCAAATAAACAAGAAAAATGTACAACAACTTTTGGAACACATGTTGCCTAACAATTTCAGCATAGACATAACCAACATAGTCTCTTGTTTTGCATAAGAAAATCATACTAAACACATAACTGTAATCACTTACCTTTACCGTCAAGGTTGAAGGCCTCCTTATGAATCCTAAAAGCTCCTTTTGGCTACTTTACAAAGTTAAGAAGTGTAGAGAGAAAGGCTTAAGAAAATCTGATTTTTTTGTTCAAGTTGAATGACTTGAGTGAGCTGATTTTAAGCTCCCTTTAAAGGAGCACTTGGCCGACTTAACTTTCTCATTTTAAGCCTTATTTTATCAAGAAATCAAAGTACCATTTTTTTCCTTTCACTTGGGCCTTATTTGGTTCAAATTGGTTGGGCCTTTGCTGCCTATTTTGTTTCCTTTCTCTTAGTTAGTTTTGGCCCAACTCACCAAGTGAGTTTTGTTGTACTTGGGCCCTTTCTCTATTATTATTTGGCTGAAAATATAGTCCATTTGTGATGCTAAAATATGGGCTAAAGTTATACCCTTAACACGAACTTTATTCATAATCGGACTTGGACAAATTCGACGTCGAGCCTCGTCTCTGTTTAGCTAGCAAATTTAAGCTAAGAAAGTAGGTAACTCACCTGCTAGCTTCCTAAGTCCTACAAGCACCTCACTTCTGTCACTTGATTTAAGGTTGTGATCTCCTCAATTTAACTTAAAACTTATTTACACTCGACTCTCTTCAGCGTTAGACATACATATCGCCCTTTAATTGGAGATTCAAGCACTTTTAAAAATTGGCGCTAATTTGACCAAATAATATTATGTTTCATTTGCATTGTACTAGTATTGTAAGATGTGGGGTGTTACACCTATCACGGATTTGTCCCCTTGGATTCACTTCAAAAGCGCCTCACAATATATAAACCAATCCTTTACTTATATACCCAGCATCTCTCCTGTGTTTTGCCGATGTGGGACATCTCATCTCAAGATGAGTTGTTACAGTATATGTATACATGTCAAATAATTGTATATGTGTAACTAATATACATATTTATTTGTATATCTGTCAAGCGAAATTGGGAGAGATAGGAGAGAGGTGAGCGAGATCAAGAGAGGGAGGAGAGAGGAATGTCATATCATTTTGACACATGACATGATCCTATTGGCTTTTTTTGACTTGGCATGCCATATCATCTGACAGATGGCATTAAGTTGGCCTCTAGGAAGAGGATATTGGGCCCAATAAAGTGGGCCATCTTTTATAGGCCAAATAAATGAATTTGATCTTTTAGTTAAATTTATCTTTTGTTGTACTTAAATAATTAACCCAATTATATTAATCCAAAATATTTATTCGGACTGATATATTTTAAATTTAATATGATTTGAATCATTTTATAAAATTTAAATTTAATAAATTTTGTACGATTACAAACAAATGCCCCCTAGTTCAAGTCTTATCAAGATATTTTATCTTTTAAAGACTAGACTTGAAGTATTGATTTGATATCTCAATTGCAATATAATTGCAAAAATATAGAATAATATATATTGTTCCAAATGGGAGTTATTGCAAATGAATAATATAATAATTTTTTTAGTACCCGTAACTTATCAAAAAAATAGGGAAGTGGACTTTCGAGGATTAACATCTTCCTTTTTTCTTTCCTAATCTTTCTAGTATTAGGATTCATCGTCCCTTCTCTTTTCCATAACCTTGTTCTATTAGAATAGAAGAATAAGAAGTAAACTTTGTTTTGCATTAGGATTCCTTTTTAGAGTTGCATTATGATTCATATTTGGATTTGCATTAGGATTCCTTTTTAGAGTTGCATAGGATTCCTTTTTAGAGTTTCATTAGGATTCCTTTTTTGAGTTGGATTGAGATTTCTTTCTGGAGTTGCATTAGGATTCTTTTTTGGAGAGAGCAAAATTAGTAATCATAGATAGTGTAGGTCATGGATTTTTTGAACATTTATAAATAGACCTTTCTCTTTATTCTTTTAGCATCAACATCACGAACTTGGAGTTCCTTTCCGCAAACACTCTTTAGACGTGGAGCATCAAAGCGTGAGATACAAGTATTTATTTATTCATCATTTTCATTATTTTATTCATTATTTTGTGTATTCTTATATCCCACCTATATATATACAGTTATTTTGATAGATATACATAGTCAAATCGATAGATATATACATATACAATTCACCTCTCTCCACTCTCTGCCTTCTCTCACTCGCATTTCTCTTCTCTCTTCTAATCTCGCTTGCCAAATATAGAAATACATATGTATCTTAGTTATATACATATAATCATTTGACAGATATACATATACATTTTGACAAATATATATACAATTCGTTTCTCTCCTCCCTTTCTCGATCTCGCTCATCTCTCTCCTCCCCTCCAGGTCACTAGCCGAGGTTATGCCATGTAATTATATAAGATATAGTTATTTAACCATATTAAGTTTCAATCCTAGGCTATTTATAAAAGCTCCCCCCATTAAATCTAAAAAGATCCCACTAACGATACTGTGTCTCCATTGCAAGCAGAGATTGTAGGGGCATGAACACAACATAGGCCCATCAAATTGGGTTATATCCTCAGAGGAACAATACATTTTTTTTGTTTGAGTTGATGTGATTTGGTCTTGAATATGTTCAATTTCTCTGCTCTAGAAAATTGGACATATATAATTGTATGTTAAGGTGGACAAACGATGCGTGGCAAGTACAATCAACCATAGAGGGCCTGCTGAGAGGCATGGAATAACACATCTCCAAAACCTGCTCAATAATTTCAACTCTCAATCTATGGGGACCAATATCTCGTCAATATAGTCCATCTAGCTACGGAGATACATAATCAGGCGCAGATCTATAGTTGAACAAATTGAGTATGGGATTATATCGAGTGATTCTAAATTTGCATATCGATATTAAAGTCTATTTTATATGGGGACAACAAATTTGAGATGAATAAAAGTCACAAGAATACATTAGCACAAAGTTTTTGAGATGAAACCTTCCTTATTGATCTAGTTTTGATGAACTCGATGTGAGATTCTATGAAATAAAGTGATCCAATAACTTCAAAGTTGTGAATGTATTTTAAGGTCCTTTCCTAATAATTGAAGTGTGTCAAATGTGGTTTAAGGTTAAAAGAGACACCCAAGGTCAAGCTAAGTTCAAACATTTCTATCGGTTAAGTTTAAGTATGAGTTCATAAAAGGGTCAAATTCAAATGGCCATATATCTCATCACGTAATGAGTTAGGTGACTCATTTCCTATTAAATTAAAGGTCTTTGAATTATCTTTCCAATGCATCTTATTTCGCGAAGTTTGGAGTAAAACGTTATGGTCATTTTACTGAAACTTGTTTGGCCTATGAAATTCGTTGATGATCAATTTGACCGACAAATGCATTCGGAGATCCACCAATTTGACCACCGAACGGCTTCGAGAAGCTTCAAAAAAATGTCAAAAAAGGCAGTCTAAAGGTCCCATTTAGCGTACCGCTGAATGGTTCAGCGACGGGACCCCTAGACTACCAATTTTGCTTATAAAACTCATTAAAAGTTCATTTTTTTTTCAATTTTGATGATTTATTTACTTCTCCAGAAGGATATTTTTGATATTTTACTCTTAATAACTTTCCTAATCCTATCCTATAGCCTAATAACTCCCATTAACATATAAACATCTGAAAACTACCAAAATTTTTACATTCAAAGTTCTACCAAAGAAGAAGCTATGGTTCTTCATCTTCAAGTTCATAGCAAAGATTTCTTCAATAAGTTTTTCTCTTCTACGTATGTAAAAAGCACGGATCTTGTTCTTCCATGTCCCCCATATATAGGATTGATTGAATTGTGAATAAATTAAGTCTTCCATAAATGTTTCTTGAGATATTTTCTTATATCCTAGTGTATTCCTACATAATTTTGCATGAATGATAGTTTTTATAAAAGTAAACACTTCTAATAGATGATCTTATTTTTCTACATGAATCCTATATTGAATTCCTATATTTTTTCATATATTGCACTTGAATAGGTATATGAATATGATTTGAGCCTGAAGAGTTTAAGAATTTTATATTTTAACTCTACTTTTGCACCTGAATATCTTGAGTTTGAATGAAGGATGATATAGAGTCTTATTGAGTCATGAATTGTTTCTAAAAGAATGTCTCCAACAAAAGGGTTGATAGTTTATGTGATGAATTGAGTTTGAAAAATGTCAAATGAAACTAATTAAACGGGTTAACTGAAGGGATTGATTGGAGTCATATCAAAATATTGAGTCTTGAGAGTAGTATCGAACAACGAATTAAGTGAGAGTAAATAACATATCAAACTCAATAATTACGTGGCCAGTGTAGGAGAGGAATGAACCAAAAAATTGGATGTTTCCATATTGTCCAAAAAGAGGACTTGATATTATTGATTATAAATCCACTGATGGGATGTCCTTTACCTGGCAAGGTATTAGATGGATATGGCAACGACATCATTTTGTTGTATCATCACCAACTCATAGGTAATAGTTGTTGGTTAGACAACTCCTATATAGGTCTGGATAGTAATCTAAAAGATTGGATTGGATTGTATGTTATTGGTTATTGTCCAAACCTTATTCTTACTTTAGACTTATGATGTTTGATTGAGTTCTTGTCTTACTGATTGAGGTTGTCTGGGTTGATATTGTTCTTGTCTAATGCATGTTTCCTTCTGGCATGTTACATACTCATATGTTGCGCATACTGACTTCTATTTGGGCCTACATCTTTTCATGATGCAGTGATATGTATTAAAGGTCATCAACAGGTGCACCATTGAGGACCCATTTTCATTCAGCTGATTGGTGAGTATTCCCGTACTTTCAGAGGATACCACATTTATCATGTAGTTTTAATTTTAGACCTTTTATTTTGATTTGAGGTAGTCATGAACATGTTTGTCACGACATGAGCCTAGTGCCTAGGTGCAACACGACAAATGAAAAATTTGAAGGCAACCCAAACAAGCCTCTTAGCATATCATTTGCGCATCTTTGGTTACGAAATATAAAATAAATATCAACACATAATTCTAAGAGAATAGGGACTTTGGACATACTATGGGGTTGAATAAGGGAATAGGATTTGCATGAATCACATAGCTAGTAAGTACTTAGGGAAGAGTAAGTATGACTCTAGCTATGGGAAAGTAGGGACTTAGGATTTCTATCACTTTTCATCATCATCAATAACACCAAAATAGCACGACACGGGGATAAGGTCTAAAGGATAAGCATCCATAAAGCTGAACATCTTATCAAGAGTACATAACATAGTATTCCAACAATACCTCTAAGTATGAGTAGGACGGGGACCAAGACAGTCAAAGACTCACCTGCAAAGTACATAGATAATGAAATGAAATAAAGTCTCAATATAAGCAAGATAGAACTTGGATGTTGTCCTTGAATAGAGAATTCACCACAATAATAATCTTCACGAATCTAAGCTAGCCATGTGAAGGAGGATGAGCAGGAGTTCCGGTCCCTATATGGTTAGATCATGTAGGCAAAAAGTATGCGTTAATACTTGCAATATACTGGTATGTGAGGTGCAATGCAATAATAAATAATAATCTTCTTAAACAAGAACCATAATCATATGAAATAGAATATAAGTTCAATATGACATGTATGAGGATGCCTTACTGAAAACTTGCACGCAAGGTAAACATAACTTCTTTAACTTATACTTGTGGGAGAAGACCTCAACCGACATAGGCTATGTGAGCTACTACATGAAATCCATTGAACTCATTCCATTGGAAAAAGGCCATGTGAATGCCTTCCATTGGAAAAAGACCAATGAACTCCTTCCGTTAGAAAAAGGGGAATCTACTTGCCAAGGTAGAACTCCATAAACTTTATTTTGTTTGCAATTGTATTTTTTATGATTAATAATAATAAGATGGCTTATGTGGATCCACTAGCCTAGCTTACAAGGGCTCTTATGGTGGCACATCGTTTTAGAGACAAAGAGTTGCTACTAGGATTCCCTTACTGAATCCCACGTCAATGCCCCATTTGGTGCTATGTCATTCCCATAGAATACATTTGAAAACATATGCATAATCATACTCATTTATAAACTTTGAAGCATAGCTTCATCATCATCTTATATAAAGAGTAGCTCATCTTAACTTGAGATCCAACATGTAGGACTTGTCCTTATCACAAGGGATCTATTTTTGGTGAAGATTTATCCTTTACCATCTTTAACTTCGAGGGATTCAAATATCACAACTTTAACTTTCATAAACTCTCATAGCTTTGGGATTGAACCCTCATCTTTGGAGATCATGTCTCCTTTAGAAACTTTGATATGATAATTGGGTGGGCTCATACAAGTAATCTTAAAATCATGTAACTCAAGCGGACAATGCATCAATGTCATGAAAATCATCAATTTAAACCATTCTTAAATAACCTACCACAATCATACATGTACTCTTTAAACTTTAGACATAAAATCATACAATTTATCTCATAAAATCAACATTCTCATAATAGCTTAAGGTATAATAACTTTCATAGCTTTGAATGTCATAAATAACTTTATAATTGAAAACCCTTGAAATTAACTTATGCAATTTCATGTGATAGATAAAGAATCTCAACATAGATCATGTTTAATACAAGTAATAGGAAGTACCCATAAGGAATTAATCATTAAAATTTGAGAATTTAGAAGAATAGGTTTTGGGACTCCGTGGGTGAAGGAACCCATAGATGAAGACGCATATACCTTTTACACCTTGAAACTTGAAGAAAAGATCTTGGAGAACTTTGAGAATCCCTTTTTAAAGTTTTGTCTTCAATAGAGATGACTTGATCCCTAAGAAATTTGAGAGAACTTGATAGAGAAGTTTAGAGGTATTTTTGGAGGATTTGAGAGGAATTTGGGGGTGTTTGAGAGGGATAAGAATATGAGAATTGGGCTTATAATGGTGTATTTGGGATAAATAAGTCGAAATCCCTTCTTGAGGAAGTAAAAATATCATATAAAGGTAAAAAAAAATGATATTTTACTGTGTTCCGGAGGAAAAATCGGTGGTCCAGAGGTCCCATCACCAAACCATTTCAGCGTACCTTCAATCTGTCTTTTTTTTTTTAGTTTCTGAAACTTTCTGAAGCGATTCAACGGTCAAACGAACCATCTCTATTTTTGACAGTCCAGAAAAATTTCAGCAAAATGATCATAAGTTTTTACTCTGAACTCAGAACAAGTTTAAATCGAATGTGTTGGAAAGCTAATTCAAAGACCTATAATTTGGTAGTTAGTGGACCACCATAGAATATTATCGTCTACTTGTATCATTTCTATAACACTTTCAACTTAAAAAATAACTGTTGGAATTAGTCTCTATTCTATTGTTATAATGTAAAAAGGACGTACTAATTTCTTTTTCCACTCTTAATTCTTATGGCTCACTTTTCATTAATCCTATCTCATCTTATGTGAAAGCAAACTGTCAATTGTGGAAAGAATGAGATGTGATCTTTTAAAGTTGACCCTTATACGAATTCATACCGAAACTTAGTCGACTTGGAATGTTCTGATCTTGTCTCAATGTAAGAGATGCCTCATGACCCAGATTGTAATCGATTTTGGATACGTAAAAATTGATCACACCACATTAGAAGTCATTAATTTAAGCATATATGCGTACGAGGAATGACTTGAGTTCTAACTTAAGATCTAGGGCATTATAATGTCACTGACTCGACTAAGACAGTTTAGATGCTTCATAGACTAGATGGTGATGAATTGTTTTGATGTTTTTATCTCTCGACTAATGTTTTTTTACTGGTCTCTTGATGTTGGATTTGGATTGACTATTGGTTTTAAAACCTTTATTCCATTTGATCATTTATTAATCTACTAGACTGTAGTCTAAATATCTAATCCGAGTCTTTCGTTGTATGATTGATGATGTGATTTGGCCAAGTGGTTTGCTTGGGGACTAGAAATAATTTTCGAGTGTTAGCTATGCCAAGGGTACCATCCCAGAGTGTGACAAACTTTGTATCAGAGCACATAGTTCAATATTTCTAGGATGTCTATGAAGTCGCGTCTAGTAGAGTCTTGTTTATGGGTGTGTTGTACCCCACACTTATAATCAGGAAGCTACAGGACATTAAGAATTGTCTGACTTCTTTTGTATTTTGAGTTCATATAGAGTTTAATTCTATAAAAATATCTATCTAATTTATGCGTTACACGTTTACAGATCATGCCTTCTAAATATATGAGATGCTTCAGCTTCTAACAATAAGAACCTCCCCCCCTGCCGGATGTGCCCACTCAAATGAAGAAGAGAGATCGGGCTGGCCTGCTAGAGCCGTTGGGCCTCCCTAGGTACCTACTGCTTTGCCTGCTCTTTCTATAGAGGCTGATCTCAAAAGAGCTATCATTATACTCACCCAACTGGTAGTTTCCCAGAGTAGAAATCGGAGTTCATAGACTCGTAGCTCTAGCTCCTAAGAGCCGACTGCTTAGCAAGACTTAGAGATTTTCTGAGAATAAACCCACCAGTATTCACAGTGTCTACATTTTATTGATAAAATGTCAAAAGTCGTTGAAAGCTATGCATGCAACTGAGATCCAGGGAGTTGAACTTACTTCCTATCAACTTGAGGATATGACAAATGTCTGGTACAATCAATGGGAAGAGATCCGAGGCAAAGATGTTGAGCCTCTCATTTGGGATGAATTTGAGAGTAACTTTCTTGGCCACCTCTTTCTATAAGAGTTGAGGAAAACGAAGATTGAGTAGGGGTGTGCATCAGTTGGTTCGGTTCGGTTCTACACATTATCAGTTCGATTTATCAATTTTTGATTTTTAAATATGCTAAACCAATAACAAACCAATAATTTTTTTTTATCGATTTTCAATTTATCGATTTTAAGTCCTTAACGATTTGATTTTTAGTTTATTCGATAAGGATGATAAGGGCAATTTGCATTAATAAAAACAGATGGAGTACAAAAGAATAAAGATTAAAGACTTTACTAGAGTACTTGGTTAATTAATCATTTAAGTATGATAAGAATTAAAATAGGTAAAGTACTACTTGTTAATTTGAAATTTCTTTTTTTTTTGATTTTTTCGAAAATCCAATTTAACACTCAATTAATTTAAGTATAAATTAAATTCTCAAAATTAAATAGAGCCGCCACTTAATTTTAAGAAAAATTAAGACATCTAGTCCAAATTTTAAAACCTAATGGAAAAGTTTTAAAATTTCCAAAAGTCAGGTAAGGGTTCAATTTCTATTTTGAAAAGAAATTAATTATTCAAAAATGACCGCTAACTTGCGGTTGACCAAGGATTAGGAAATTTGACTAACTTAAAAAGGGTCGACTAAATTTGAAAAAGAATGACTAACTTTGAAAAAATTGACTAAGTTTTGAAAAAATTCACCAAATTTGAAAGAGTTTGACTAGGTTTGCAACATGACCTATACTTGAACTATTTTGCACAAGTTTTACCA
>JAABOM020059296.1:0-12978 GCA_011800125.2 Solanum clarkiae
AGGACTATACTTTATAAGAAATTTATATTTGGTCCCAAACTTTATCAATTTGAACCAATTAAGGACTTACGGGTTCTAACAATCGAAAGAGTCATTTATGATATAAACACCAGTTACAACAACGTAATTAAGATTACAAAAAAGAAAATTTGAATTTAATATATCTTTTATGGTGTAAAATTATATTTCGTATATGTATTTTAGTATAATTGTTTGATATATTAATATTGCTTTAAAACAACACCTTAGATGTAATACTTTGTAATTTTAAATTTTTTACGAATAAAATTATTCAAATGGTGATTTTTTCATATATATTGGTCTAGTTAACTTTATTACATTGATGGTAATGGTTGATATATAGTTAATGAGAGAAAATTCAAGAGAGAGAGAGAGAGAATCTTTTTCTCAAACATTAAGAGAGATAAAAATGGATAGAATTGAAGAGAGAGAAGGGTGAGAGCAAAGTAATTTAGTGATTGTTGAAAAATAAAAAATAATATAATAATTATCAATCCAAAAAATTAGCACATACACCAATTTTTTTTTTAAAAAAATGATACTGCATAAATACAATTCCACAAAATATTTTTTAGTGTAAGTTAGTGGTTGTATAAAAAAATAATTATACAACAAACTTAACCCACAATATACACTATTTAATATAGTCAACTTTAAAATTAAAATTATAAAAAAATATTTTAAGTGTATTGGTTATAATATGTGTGCAATTTGATTATATTTTGGTGTAGGTTATTACTCATAGTAAAAAATGGGCACCAATATTAACTTTTTTTTTATATAACTAAAAAGTGATATAAAAATGAAGAGGGAGAAGTAAAAAGACATTGAGTAACTTTTGTACTTTATGATTGTCGATTAATAGATTATTGATGGTGATGCTAAACTCGTTTTATTAGCATATCAAAGAAGTAATATTAAGAAGGAACTCTAAGAAATGGTTCGCAACTTCCTAAGATTTCCTTTTACACAATGAAAGCATAAATGTTTCAATATTAATTTTGGCAGTACTTTTTTGTATGTATATGTGCATTTAATTGCCTTGCTTCTATAGGTTAAACACTTATATCTATTGATCTGCCCATGGCTTTTCCCTTTTGAAGAAACAACATTGTCAATTCTACATTGTCCACTAAAATAAAGTATTATCAATAAATAGTTTCTTTTACTCCGCGTCATAATAGATATAATCTCGCAAAATGAGATCTTAGGTGTGTATCTACTTGTTCAATATTATATAAGTTTAAGTGTCTCTGTGTACACAATAATTTGTATCTTTAAATTGATATATTAATGATTGTATTTCTATATCCATGACTAATGAAGAATATTGAAATTGAATTACATATATGTGAAATCTCAATGGATAATCAAATAAAAAACGTTGTAATTGAGGTGTAATACACACGACCGAGCTCCAAAAATGTGTATCTCATGCGTAATCGCATTGCGTGCATCACATGTATATCTCGTGCATTACTTGTGCATCAGTGCGTTACAAGTGCATTTTGTGTGTCATATGCGCATCTTTCGCATTATGCATTTCGTTTTTTACATGTGCATTCTATGCGCCATACTTATGCATATCTCATGCTTCGCATGTGTGTTTTGTACATTTAATATGACTTATTCTTTCATATGACTTATTCATTTTTTCCTTTTTCTAATTGCATCATTAAAAAGGAAAAAGAAGTATTAATAGAAAAAAAGTTGATACATATATAACCACATCACACATAACTAAAACTTAAATGCTTGATAAAAACATCTGAAAAACAAGACAATTACAAATATTAATTATTATTAGGGGTTGCATATCCTTGTGGAGGTGGAGCATCATCTAATACTCCATTAGACAACTCTTTCAACCTTTGAATTTCATACATGCATATTTCGCATTATGCATTTCGTGTTTTACATGTGCATTCTATGTACCATACTTATGCATATCTCATACTTCGCATGTGTGTTTTGTACATTTAATATGACTTATTCTTTCATATGACTTATTCATTTTTTTCCTTTTTCTAATTGTATCATTAAAAAGAAAAAAGAAGTATTAATAGAAAAAAACGTTGATACATATATAACCACATCACACATAACTAAAACTTAAATGCTTGATAAAAACATCTGAAAAACAAGACAATTACAAATTAGGGGTTGCCTATCCTTGTGGCAGTAGAGCATCATCTAATACTCCATTAGACAACTCTTTCAACCTTTGAATTTCCTACATTAACATAGCTCTCGTCGACCACAACTCAGACCTAAGTTGATTCACTTCATGTGGGAGATCTTTCACAGTGTCCATCGAAACAACCATATCTCACGTTACATTTGGCATCACTATAGTAGCACTCATGATATCACGATCGAAACCTAGGGCCTAGGTGTGACACGACGAATGAGAACCCGAAAGCCCCCAAACAAGCCTCTTAAATCATAATTGCACATTATAGATTTAAATGGTAAACGGTAAAATAGATGACAATGAAATATGGGGAACGAGACTAAGGGACAACTTGCAACCATAAGCGGAAGCATAAGTTAAATAGTCTAAAACATACCAAATCTAGCAATAGTCCAGACATACCTCTAAACAATGACAATAAACAGAGCCAAGAATACAAGTCTAGGCTCCTCAATACTAAGTCAAAATGAAAGTACATCAAATAACTGAATAACAAAGGCAAAGCTTGAATATAAGGGTTCTGTTCCCGATGAATAGGAACTCGCCAAAACTTAAAGTCTTCACGAGCAATTTATCCACGCGGAGGAGGATGAGGTAGATCGCCTGTCCCTACATGATTATAGCATGTAGGCAAAAATGTGGTTAGTACTTTGGAATGTATTAAGTATGCGAGTATGCAATGCAACAAGTAAATATAATGACAAAGAACACTTACCCAATATGACAAACTCCAAGCTTAAACAGTATATTTAGTTCTAAAGTAAAGCGTAAAGTAATGCCATGAAAATGCATAGAGAAGCACATAAGCAAATAAGTGTGGGAATAAGATCATAACCGACAAAATCATATGAGCTATAATATAGAATACCGATGTCATACTCCACACCGGCCAAAGAGTGAATCAACTTGCCAGGGTATAACTCCAGAAACAAAAATACTAAATGGATCCATTAGTCAGAAAGCCTAAAAAGGCATAATCAAAATATTCTATGGAGGCACGTAGTTATGAGATTAGAAGTTTTATATAAGACCCCTTGGTCGAGTCCTACTCCTAACTCATTCGGTGCTAAGTCAAAATCCCACGAAAATGGATAATGCATATTAGAAATAATCAAAACTTAATTTAGTTCGGAAAGTCATAAATTGTAAAATAAATCATATTCAAACTTGTACTTAGAATAACTCCTTAACAAAGATTGAAGATGAAGCTGAATAGTTCTTAAGTCACCAAATATCATTTCATACTTATATTTACTTATTCTTGTCCAAAATCATAAGTTCATATTATGCGATGAAAACAAAATATTCAAAGTTCATAACTCAACATAAATCACGTCGAGAACTGGTTCAATAACCTTAAAATCACAAGTTTTATATTCAAACAAAGTTATAATAATCATAGGAACATTTTAGGATAAAATCATAATAACATTTTTGCGGATCTAAGACTTGAAAATATAGGTTAGCTTAAATAATGCAAATCTGAAATGCTTGAACTAAATTATGTAAGCCTTGATAAATATCCATAAATAATCATAAACTATATGAATAACCATAAATTAAGCAAATTTCAATTAGTATGCAATTATACATAAATCAAAGATTGAAAATTCACAATTCTAAATTTAGTTTTTCGAAGAGGACTTCTTGGTTGAAAGGAAATCAAGAATCAAACCCATATACCTTGCTTGATTAGCCTTGAGGAGATGAAGAGACTTGGTGGAGATCTTGAAGAATACTTAGCCTAATTGTTGAGAGAGTTTTGGGAGAATAATGTAGATTAGGGGATTTTGTTTCTTTGAAGATTGATGTAGAGAGTAAGTAGAGAGGGTTTATTTATACTGATTTTGGGGGGAAGGGGTTATAAGGGTCAGTTAATCACTAAAATTTGGTCAAAAATGTGTAGGGGAAAGGGCATAAAATCAGGTGGTGCAAAGGGGCTTTTTTATTCACTTTTAAAAAGAAGAAAGATGCCAAACACAAGGGAGTGGGTGTGGGACTTAAGTATGGCAGCATCATCCCTTCCCATGGTTCTATGGCATGGTATGGTATGGCCTCAAGTCATGCTAAGGGCATGTCAAAGGCTTCCCATGTAAGCCATACAACAATGGCAAAAGAATTACTCCAAAACAAGTCAATTACGCAACCTTCACATATATCTTCATTTCGAATAATTCCAACTGCAAACCAAACTTCATTTTTTTAGTCTTAACTTCACATAACATTGCCCCCAAAATATTATACCAAGGATAGACCAACTGCCCTTCCAAGACCACCTCAACAATCACATAACTAAATCAAGCTAATCGCTAAGATAACCTTCATTTCAAATTTTACTTAACTCAATAGGAATTCACTTGAACATTATCCTTTCACGCAAGTATAGGCTTAAAAACACCTGGTGCATTACAATACCCCGAATGAGACAAGAGTAGTTTGAATGAATTTGAATTGAAATAGTGACTAAGAGCTTAACATGTCAAAATGCAAAATAGAGCTTATTTTCATGGAAAACTTATACAAATATCATAAAGTAGCATCAAAATAATTATGCCTGCTTAATAATTATAACAGTGACAAAATGGTACAGAATAAGGAATTCGGACTCGAGGAATAGAATTACCTAAACCTTAGGCTTGATTAGTTGGGAAACGATGGGGGTATTTCTTCATCATGTGTGCTTTAACTTCCCATGTAGTACTCTCAACATGCTGGTTCCTCCAAAGCACCTTGACGGATGCCACATCCTTATTTCTCAACATTTGATCAATAAAGTCTTGGGGATCTTCATTAGGATCTGACACAGTGAAGGATGGAGGGTCCAAATTAAGGAAATCACGTATCCTCGTGCCAACTTCCCTATTCACACCACATGTACCTATAACTGGACCTTCCTGCCTTTGACCTTGGCCAGAAACTATACGAGTCAATAGTTGGACTGCATTTCTCAGATCCTGCACGGTAGCATCACTAGGTGGTTCTGGGGAATTTCACTACCTCTAGGTTTATCAGGAGCTGGAGGAGTTGGAGATGTCTGTGACAGAGACTCCTCTTGAACCGTATTTCGTTCTCTCACCTGATTGGGCATACCAACCACCACTTCTACTCCCTTCCCTTTACCTTTGTTTTGCCTGCTTTCTGACATACTTGTTGTACAAAATAATTTAGGAGTTAGACATAATGCATCTATTACAGTTGGCTCTATGGAACGATCTAAAGAATGAAAAAAAAAATAACAACTCCTAAATGCCATATAGCCTCCTGCTTATAAATGTGGTGCATAAGACATCGATAGCCAAGATTCTACATAGACACGACTTTGTAGACTCCCTAGGATGACCCGCTCTGATGCCACTTCTGTCACACCTGAAATCCTATTAAGGCGGACTGGCACCCATTGCCGATAAGGCGTGGGAGAATCAACCTATATCTTTGTGCTTTCTATACATATTATAAGAGTTTCCTACGTTCAAAATTCCTTTAAGAAAGTAAATAGTGATAACAAGCCAAAAGCAGATGCATATGGCTAGGCCGTTTAGGCCATGGTGTTTAAAGTATGAGACATGATCACACTTTAATTTACATAGTCTACAAAGCCTTTAGATAAAGAAAAGTATCTGATAAGGGTCGAGATAGGCCCCGCGTCAACTAACTATACAATACAAAAATATAATCTCTAGATGCACAAAGCTCCGAAGCAACCTGGAGCTTGGTAACAACAGCTGGATATCCTGTACTCCTACTAGGGAGATCTACTAACATTTGTACTTGCAGTATGAAATGCAGGTTCACAGTAAGGGATGTCAGTACGAGATAATGTACTGAATACGTAAGGAAGAAAATACTGTATATGAAGTAACAACTCAAAGAGAGTATGCACTTGTGTAGGATAAGAGACCACTTTCAGTTATACTGTGGGATCATGTACTTTATGTTCTTTTTATTACTTTACCTTTAATATATAATCTGTGCATTAAATGTAATACAAATGACCAGCTGATCAGTTGTAATCTATATCGGAATTGGCCCTGGCTAAGCTTTCCATTTCACCCCTTGGGCTACCCCCCGTGATAGGATCGACCCTTGCTAGGTGATTCTTCCACTCCTCAGGTTACCACCCATCAACAAGCAATATACTTTATCTTTCAATTACCTTTGAGATGATTCTTTTGGTGGTCATAATATTGGAGTTGTAGGACTGTAGATATAACATATGACATATAAACCATCACTAAAGACAACACCATAATGAAAGGAGTAGGTTACACAAAAAATGAAATACTAAGGGGGTAGAACAACACATGAACTTTATTTAGTAGAACGAACTCGTGTATCTTGGTGTCCAATTATGTATGCAGATTTGAAGGTGACTATGTATGGGAGCATACGAACATGTGAAAGAGTTGAGACATGGTTAATAATTGAGTCAGAGTTGATAAGTGTCTTTATGTCCCGAGGAGGGATCTATCTTTCATGCCAAATAGTACGAAATCAAGTAGCCTTAGATACCTCGTTGTATGACCTCGTTATTATCTCGAGATAACCTTCCGTTCCTCTAAATATTTATCTACAACATAGTAGGTGATAAAACTAGCATTAGCATCCAATAGATGCATCTTGGTAGCCCAATCTCATAAAAAATAACATATGGGTAGCAAACGGATAATTATAAACCCGAGCGTATTCTTTCAACCTTTCCAACCCTAATCGTATTTTCTAATACACATTCTCATATACATATCATGTGCAGCCTATTTTAGTGCCATCACAGTCTTACGACAGCCCCTAAAGCCCAACACATAACAATTTTACGCAACATATAAATAGATGGCGTAACGTTACACCCCTTCTCTACACTTTGACGTCGACAATCCCGAACCTGTTTCAACTTTACCAAAATTGTCCTCAACACATCTATACATAAAAAAAACACTAAAATAGTCTTAGAATAGTACTAAAGCAGTCATGAAGGACATGAGGTAATAGCCTTTCATCCATCTGCCCACAAGTTCGTACTAAAAACACAATTGCGATATCCTATAAGAACTACTTTTGCGGACTGGAAAAGTGGTGCAGCAGCTTAGTTACATCACTAAAAAACTATACCTTTTTTTTAAAAACATGAGTCTTATTTCATAATTCAGCCAACCAAGAAGAGAAAATCCTCTTGAATAACAAGAAAAGTTCACAACAATCCTTAGGACACATACTGTCCAAATTTCCAGCACAAGCATAACTAGCATATACTTCTTGTTTTTCATGGGATAAGTATAAAGAATACAAAGATATTTCCACTTACCTTAGCCTTCAAGATTCAGGTTTCCCTAGAAGGCTATATTGGCTGCCTTGTGAAGTTAAGTAAAGAGAAAAAGAAGAGTCTTTAGGAAGCGAAAAATTTGTTCCAAAGTGAAATGATTTAAGGGGATGTTTTTGAGCCCTTTTACCACATATTACCACATATTAATAAGCTAGTGAGGAAGCAGCTTGGTCCTCACACTTGGACCTAAATGCATCTCAAAGTTGATGGGCCTTGGCTGCCCATTTTCCTAATTCCTCTTCACTTAGTTTGGGCCCAATTAGTCAAGTGGGTTGTGATGTACTTGGGCCCTTTTATTATTAATATTGGGCTATAAGTATTGTCCATTTACTATGGTAAAACACGGGCTAAAGTTACACTCTTAATACAGACTTTATTCACTATCGGACTTAGATAAATTAGACGTTGGGCCTCATCTCCGTTTAGCTAGCAAATTTAAGCTAAGCAAGTAGGTGACTCACCTGCTAGCTTCCTAAGTCCTACAAGCACCTCACTTCTTCACCTCGTTGAAGGTCGTAATCTCCTCAATTTAACTTAAAAGTTATTTACACTCGACCCTCTTCAGCATTAGACATACATATCACCCTCTAATTTGAGATTCAAGCACTTTTAAAAATGGGCGTTAATTTGACCAAACCATATCATGTTTTATTTGCATAGTACTAGTATTGTAAGATGTGGTGTGTTACATAACCGACAAGAAATGAGTTGATTTGGTCATACGATCCACAATCGCCCAAATTGAATCATTTTTTTCCGAGTCCAAGGCAATCCAACAATGAAGTCCATATTGATTTACTCCCACTTCCAAGTTGGGATTTCAATGTCTTGAGCTAGCTCATCGGGCCTCTGATGCTCAGCTTTCACTTAATAACAATTTGGACACTCAGCTACAAACTTGGCTATGTCCTTTTTCATATTACCCCACCAATAGACTTCCTTCAAATCTTGATACATTTTGGTGCAACCCTGATGAACGGAATAAGATGAATTATGAGCCTCTTGTAAGATTGAGGTTCTCAATCCATCTACATCCGGCACAAACAATCAGCTTTGGTATCTAAGGACACCATCTCCCCCTTGCGAGAAAACCTCCACTTTCTTTTGTTCAACTAATTTATGTAATTCAATCAAAGTAGGTTCAAGGTCTTTCTTTGACTTCACATCAACAATCAAAGAAGATTAAGACCCGTCATGAACAAATATGCCACCATCATTAGTACTTTCCAACCTAACACCTAATCTAGCCAACTGATGGACTTCCTTTGCCAACTCTTTCTTTTCATCCTTAATATGACTTATACTACCCATAGTTATTCTACTCAAAGCATCGGCCACCACATTGGCCTTACCCGTATAGTAGTGCACACTCATATCATAGTCTTTGAGAAGTTCAAGCCATCTCCATTGCCTTAGATTCAAGTCCCTTTGAGTAAACACATACTGCAAGCTCTTATGGTCAGTAAATACATCCATGTGAACCCCATAGAGATAGTGACACCAAATATTTAGAGCAAACACTACCGCTACCAATTCAAGGTCATGAGTTGGATAATGGTGCTCATGCATTTTCAACTGTCTAGAAGCACAAGTTATGACCTTACCATTTTGCATCAACACGCAACCCAACCCAACCCAACCCCAGATGCATCACAATATACCACAAGACCATCCAAACCATCTGGAAGAGTCAAGATGGGAGCCGAAGTTAGCTTATGTTTCAATGTTTGGAAACTTTTCTCACATTCATCAGACCACACAAACTCGGACTTTTTCTGGGTCGATTTGGTCAAAAGGGATGCGATTGAAGAAAAGCCTGCTATGAACCGTTAGAGTAACCTGCCAAACCCAAAAAGCTCCTTATTTTAGACGGAGTTAAGGCTCTACGCCAGTTTCACACTGCCTCAGTCTTCCTTGTTTCCACCATAATACCTTTATCAGTCACACATGGCCAAGGAAAGAAACTTCTTTCATCCAAAAATCACACTTGCTGAATTTGGTGTACAATTTCTCATCTCTCAAAGTTTGAAGGACTGTTCTCAAATGTCCCTCATGTTCCTTCTCACTTCGGGAGTAGACTAGTACATCATCAATAAAGACCACAACAAAAATATCAAGGTATGGTTTGAAGACCCAATACATAAGATCCATAAATATAGCTGGTACATCAATCAATCCAAAAGACATCACCGAAAACTCATAGTGCCCATACCTTGTTCTAAAAGCTGTCTTAGGAATATCACTTTCCTTAACTCGTAACTGGTGATACCTAGAATGAAGGTCAATCTTAGAAAAATGTCTAGCTCTTTGTAGTTGGTCAAATAAATCATCTATCTTCGGAAGTGGGTACTTATTCTTAACAGTGACTTTGTTGAGTTGATGATAGTCAATGCACATTCGGAGTGACCCATCCTTCTTCCTTACAAATAGAACGAGAGCACCCTATGGAGATTTGCAAGGCCTGATAAATCCCTTCTCCAATAAATCTTTTAACTGATCCTTAAGTTCTCTCTACTCTGCTGGTGCCATCCTATAGGGTGGAGTAGAGATAGGTTTGGCATTAGGAAGGAGGTCTATGCCAAAATCAATTTCCCTTTTGGGAGGAATACCAGAAAGATCTTCGGGAAATACATCAGGAAACTCATTGACTATAGGAACTAACTCAAGAAAGGGACCTTAGAAGACACATATAAGACCCTAACCATATGATAGATACACCCCTTAGATATCATCTTACGAGCTTTAAAATATGAAATAAACCTACCCTTTACCACAAAATCTTGCCCTTCCCACTCAAACAAGGGTTCATTAGGAATTTGGTATTTAACTTTATGGGTACTACAATCTATGATGGCATAAGAGGCATGTAACTAGTCCATACTAAGGATGACATCAAATTCTACCATAATCATTTCAATAAGATTTCATGGAAGAGTCTTATGCATAATAGACATAGTAACTTTTTTATAGACTCTTTTAGCAACTATTGACTCACCCACGAGAGTAGACACAAGAAAAGGGTCATACAAAATTTTGGGACTTCAACTGAACCTATTGGCAAGGAAAAGGGTCACAAAGGGTAAGTCGGCACCAGGATCCAATAACACATAAACATCAAAATCAAACACTTTCAACATACCTGTGACAACATTTGGCTGATCTTCCACCTCTTGCCTCCCATGTAGTGCATAAAACCTATTGTTGCGAGGACCACCACCTTGTGGTGCAACTTGTGGCTTTTGGTGTGCTTGCATATCTCTACCATGCTGCGACTACCCTTACCCTTATTATGAGCCTTAGGGCAATTGGCAATTTTGTGACCTAATTGGCCACATGTAAAACAACTTTCTGACTCCCGATAGCATACACCACCATGGCTCTTACCACACTTTTTGCATATTGGTCAAGCTTGATCATGACTACCACATTGTTGACCCTTAGTATGTTGAAACCAATCATTAGTATGCCTTTGGGTGAAGGCATTCAAAGACCCTTGTTGTTGAAACCTTTGGTTTTGCTGACCTCTGTTACCATCACCACCCTTGTGACCTTGATACTCACCATCATACCTCGGCCTCTTACCATCATTTTTCCTCAACTTGCAAATCTTCTTTTCCTCAAGTTGCTCGGCATAAATCATAAGCTGAGACAAATCCATGTCTTAGATTAGTAGGACAGTTTGGCATTCTTCGTTGATGAGGTCGGAGACTCCCGAAACAAACACATTCATCCTAGTCCTAGGATTGGATACCAACATAGGAGAATATTTGGAGAGTGTGTTGAATTTTAGCGAGTACTCGTGAACTCTCATCGACCCTTGCCTCAAGTTCATAAACTCTTTCATTTTGGCTTCCCTTAATTCAAGAGGGAAAAAGCGATCCAAGAATGTAGCCTTGAATTCTTCCCAATCAATTGGACCACCAAGCACCCTTTCACCTTCTGACTAATCATACCAAATCTTGGCAAGGCGTTTAAGTTGGCAGTCCCGCAACTCCGCCTTCTCCTCCGATGACATACCTATAATCGAGAGAACCTTGTATACCTTACCAATGAAATCCGTGGGATCCTCATCAATTCTATTTCCATAAAATTTTGGCGGGTTCATATGGGTGAAATCTCTCACCCTTGCTGCCTGGGTAGGAGCTTGAGGTGGAGCTTGTGTAGCCTGATTTCCAACCATCTGAGCCAATAATAAGACAACATTCCTGAACTCGGCGTGGGACATATTTCCCTCTTCTGGAGGTTGAGGGACCACACGTACAGGAATATTTCTTCTTGGTGGCATTTTCTATAGTGCAATTAACAAGTCATTAGAAGGAAGCATATCTTAAGTTACTCTAAGGCACGATTTGATTTAAATAAAGAAGCGAGACAATCCTAAACATCTCATAACCTCCTATTCATAGTTGTGGCGCGCTTCACCACCATGAATTAGACTCTACTAGATACGGTGTGTGGACATTCAAGGATTATTTTCAAACCTTGTGCTCTGATACCAAGCTTGTCACGACCCAAACCTAGGGCCTAGGTGTGACACGATGAATGAGAACACGAAGGCCCCCAAACAAGCCTCTTAAATCATAATTGCAAATTATAGGTTTAAATGGCAAATAAAAAATAAATGACAATGAAATATGGGGAATGAGACTAAGGGACAACTTGTAACCATAAGAGGAAGCATAAGTTAAATAGTTTAAAACATACCAAGTGTAGCAATAGTCCAGACATACCTCTAAACAATGACAATAAATAGAGCCAAGAATACAAGTCTAGGCTCCTCAACACTAAGTCAAAATGAAAGTACATTAAATAACTGAATAACAAAGGCAAAGCTTAAAGACAAGGGTTTTGTTCCCAATGAATGGGAACTCACCAAAGCTTAAAGTCTTCACGAGCAATCTAGCCACGCGGAGGAGGATGAGGTAGATCGCCTGTCCCTACATGATTATAGCATGTAGGCAAAAATGTGGTTAGTACTTTGGAATGTACTAAGTATGCGGGTATCTAATGCAACAAGTAAATATAATGACAAAGAATACTTACCCAATATGACAAACTCCAGGCTTAAACAATATATTCAGTTCCAAAGTAAAGCGTAAAGTAATGCCATGAAAATGCATAGAGAAGCACATAACCAAATAAGTGTGGGAATAAGACCATAACCGACAAAACCATATGAGTTATAATATGGAGTACTGATGTCATACTCCACACCGGCCAAAAAATGAGTCAATTTGCTAGGGTATAACTCTTGAAACGAAAATACTAAATGGATCCACTAGTCAGAAAGCCTAAAAAGGCATAATCAAAATATCCTACTGTGGCATGTAGTTATAAAATAAGAAGCTTTATATAAGACCCCTTAGGTTGAGTCCCACTCCTAACTCATTCGGTGCTAAGTCAAAATCCCACGAAAACGGACAATGCATATTAGAAATAATCAAAA